>PNEQ01130760.1:0-12365 GCA_003012365.1 Medauroidea extradentata | reverse complement strand
TCATTCACAGCTCTTTGTTTGGTTAGTGGTCTTCGTAAGGAGAGGTTCTTAATTCTTAATTTTACTGAGCCAATCAGAATACGGTTACTGCGACACCAAACATGCCAGCCAGAGTCACTAAAAAGGAACCCGAACTAAAAGAGTGATGAAAGAAATATTTTCAAGAAAATCATGTTAAAGTCTCAGAATTTATAGTAAGTGTTGTACCAGTTCCTAAGCCACTGCGGTACACATCCACTCTGGCCGAAATTATAGGGCGAAAACCATTGCTTCAAACAGGATACAGACGAAACTTATGTAAGTCCGATACGAAAATGATTTCAGCTGTGCCAATTGCGCGTTTTTTATTCCCGTCGTCGCATGAAATATTAAATATGCTTAATGTAAAATACTTGTCTTCCGTGTTTGGAACAGCTTGTGTGTCATGGCGTGTTATTAAATGATTGCAAGACAAGCAGATGATTACTCTGAGATGTGCCTGGTTGCCTTTTTTTTTTCACTAAATCTATATATATAAAAATGAAAGCTGACTGATTGACTGACTGACTGACATATCAAACTGCAGCCCAAACCACTGGACCTAGAATCGTGAAATTTTTTGTGGGGGTTCCCTTCAGGTCGTAGGCGAGCACCAAGAAGGGATTTTTCGAAATTCGACCTCTAAGGGGGTGAAAAGGAGTGAAATGTGTTTACGAAGAAACGTCGATAGATCTCGAACCCGACGGCCAATCATCGTGCTTTTTACTTTAATAGGACACTCGTAAAAATGCATATTAGCCGTTTTGAGGATTTTTCGAAGTTCGACATTTAAGGGGGTGAAAAGACTTAAATGTGTTTCCAATCAACTATAGATATCTATCGAACCCTTCGGGATAGAGAGTTGATATTCACTTCAAAATATTGCTTACGTAAATACCCAAAAAGTAGTTTTAGGTTTTTTTTTGAAATTCGAACCCCAGGCAGTAAAAAGGGGCAAAATGTGTTTTTAATGAATCGTATATATCTTTGAAACACAATTGGCTATCGTCGTGATTTTAACTTTAATTGGTTACTTTTACAAATGTCTATGACAGGACTCAAAGACGTTCCGAAATTCTTTATTTGAAGGGGTGAAAATACGTGAAATGTGTTTTCGATTATCCTTCCATATCTATCGAATCAATCGAGATATCGTAGTGCTCTTTGCTTTAAATTGGTGCTTTTGTAAATATCCCAAGTACCATTTAAAATATATTTTCTGGATTCGACCCTAAACTGGTTAAAAAGGGGGTAACATGAGTTTTCGACTTATAATCGATATATATCGATCCCATAGTTTTTTTATATAGCGACGTGATTTTTGTTTAGGATAGATGCTTACTCAAATACCTAAAAAGGAATTTCAGGAATTTTCGAAATTCGCCACCTAAGTACGTGAAAAGGGGTGAAAAGTGGTGAAAAACGTTTTCAATTAATCGTCGATATATCTTGAACCCAGCGGACTACTGTTGTGTTTTTTACGTCCACGAGATACCAATAAAGTATTCTAAAACGCGATTAAAGGGTTTTTCGAAATGTACTCTCTTAAGTGGTGAAAAGACCTTGAACGTGTTTTAGATAAATCCTCGATATCTATCGAACCCGTCGAGATTTACAATTAATTTTTGCTTCAGGATGATGATTACAGATATTATTGCAAAACGGTTTGCAGATTTTTCGAAATTCGATTTCTCAATACTGTGCAGGGGTGATATGTGTGTTTTTTGTGAATGATCGATTTTGATTCGACTGAACGGGCTAGCGATGTGATTTACACTTCAGTTGGATACTTATACAAATGTCTAAGATGTAAATTTAAAATATTTCAAAATTCGATACCCAAAAGGGTGAAAAAGCACAAAATTTGTTTTCCATCAACCCACAATATCTATCTAAAAAGTAGGGATATTTAGGTGTTGTTCGCGTCAGAGTGATGCTTACGTAAATATTTTAAAAAAATATGTATGTATTTTTTTTCTTTATAAGAAACGTGATTATTAAGAATTAAACGTTGTTGGTCAATAATCAAGGCAGACAATCCGAAAAGCAGGAACGAGCAGTGAGAAACAACCTATACAGGAGTTTCACTCTACAGTAACCTATCGAGACAAGGTGTACAACCTCTATGAGTCCAGGACACAGATATATATATATATATATATATATATATATATTTTTTTTTTTTTCATAAATTTTATTTTCATGAATTATTTCGACGTTACGTGACGCAGTTGTTTGTCACTCAGGTCTAAATTCCGGGAGATTCTGGGCTCGAATTCCGTTAAAAGTTGCGTGCGAACGTTCAATTCTGACACACAAAAACTACAAGGCAGATCGAATTAGTGCAATTTACATGTAGTCTTTAAAAGGGGTAAAATTGCAGTTCGCTTTCCACTTAGGTTCCTCTACAATATCACCTGACATATCGTCGGTATACTGCCATAAGTGATTAAGTCATAAACGCTATTTCGTTTAAAAACAGTATTAAATTGTAGATATTAACAAAAATTTGGTATGTTACTATACTGTGACACAACAGTACGAAACAACGAATAGACTTTAAACTTGGGCAATTGTTCGTGAACAACATATACATATTCCTAGCATTTTTATAATTTTATCTCATTTTGACTTTGTCACTTTTGGCAGTAAACCGACGATATATCATCTCACTAATTTCAAGTTTAGGACACCAAATACGTTTCCGCGAAACCTTTACCCTCTGAAACTTTGTGATGTCAATAAAGTTAAAGTGAATATTTTGAAAATATATAATTGAGGGCACCTATGGTTGTGCATAGGGTAAACAGATGTTTCTCATTCGATTAACCTCTTACCTTAGGTGTCTGTAACTACCCCACTACGTCAAATAGGCAGGGCTATAAATAAGGCCCAGGCGAAGTCGCTGTTAGTGGCAGGTACAAACTTAAGACTGCTTTTCGCGTGGACAGCTATAGCTACTTATCCTGCTGCAGAATTAGTTCAACTAGCCGCTTGGACATTCTAACACTTGATGACTGAAGTACCAATCTTGTGTACAAAGAGGTTTTTAAATTAAAGTAAATATTATTAGTTACGAATAATACTCGCGAGCAAAGCCGCGGGGGACTGCTAGTAGAGTATAAAAATGTAGTTATGCTGTTGAATTCACATATTGCACGAAATTAAAACCCTTAACTAGCTCGTGAGAGAGTCGCGATTTTGTCGTGAAAAGATTTTTGCCCCACTTTGTTTCAATGTCTTATGTGCATACTTGTGGCTCTGATTCATGGTTACTGGCAGCGTGTCTATGTTCAGACACGTTTCTCGTTTGACTGCACCAATCAGAATAAGATTATTGGGACTCCGTACGTCTGTAATTTGCCAAGGCAAGCGAGAGTAAAATCATCCAATCACAGACGATGTAGCAGAGCTGCAGATGTGCACATAACGCATTAAAACAAAACGTTGGAAAAATGTTTTCGCCATAAAATCGTGGCTCTAGTGATTGGTAGGGGCCGGAAAATTTCGCCGATTCAGTGACTCGCATGCTAGAATCCATTGTTGTATGCATATTCAAGCCCCGTCTATTTGCGAATTGTCTGTTGTTCCACTGAGTAGCAGCTAGTGGACAAGTAGTCGAGGCTTGAGAATGCATAGGATAGTACATTCTAACGTGCAGAAATTTTCCGGCCCCTAGTGATTGGATGTATTAACTCACACATGTCTCGGGGTTTCTACAGGCAAATCACAGACGTGTGATGTCACGACAATCTAATCCTGATTGGTGCAGTCAAGTGAGAGATGTGTCTGTCTCTGAACAAATACACGCTGCAAATAACCACGAAGCAGAGCTGTCGATAGGCACGCGAGCAGAAATATGTTTTCAAAAATGTTCTGCACCTCCTAGTTATTTACTGCGAGAAGAAGTGGCAGTTTCTCGGTTTTCTATGTTTCTATTTAACGTGTACACGCCCGGCTTCCTTTTTCGTTATTCGTGTGTTCCCGCGTATCTGTTCCAATGAGCATGTTTGGCGTTGTCCAATAGTCAGTGTTTTTGGAGACTTGGAGAATTTTGGCTGTAAAGATTTTCGTGACATTTTACTCTCTCTCTCTCCCTCTCTGTCTGTCTCTCTCATATATTCTCGTACATTCTTTAACTGATCGCAGTTTTAGGACGATAATGAGTTTTCTTTTTGGTTCAGAAATGTACTGTATGTTATAGACTGAACTGGTTTACTGACATACGCTATTACGAGTGAATGCTACCGACTCGGCAAGAGTCGCTCGCATTTTTTGTTGCCATTTTAGGGCGGATTTTTCGGCACTGTAAACGGCACATTTCTTAGAGATGAAGACGTGATATACGTGGATCGCCTGGACATAAGGCTACATGAGTAACTCCAGTTATTTTGCTGTTTGTTTTCACGCTTACTGTCTCTCTATTAATTTGTCAGCAGCACAGAATATACACCTAGGCCTCCTATACGATGCAACTTTTGTTATTGGCTGACTGTTAAGGCCATGATCTTACATTTATTCCAAACAATTGCAAATGTATTGAATAATTTTTAACCAAAAACTTTGAAAATTTTGAGACTGTGTAGGCCTACTGTCTACGATAAACAAGTTTGCCAGAACGTTTTTTTAAATAATGTACCGTTTGCTACCAAAGAAATATTTCTCTTCATTTTGGCTTATTTTGACAACAAAATATGTACTATTTCAAAGGCAAAAATCTAAAAATCCGCTTGGTGTTTTGCAACAGAAAAATTCACATACACACGATGATACATAATTGTAAAAACTGTAAGAATGAATTTTTTATGTATTAATTTGCGTTAAAAAAAAATTTCGAGGCCTTAACCAATATGGTGCTGAGTTACAGTGGCGGCTCAAGGAATGCTGGCAGGGAGGGCACAAGTTTCCGAGAACTGTACACTCCTGTTAACGCGCCGCCGTATACCAATGAATAGGGACAGGAATTTTTGGTGAAAAGATTTTTGCCCCACTTTGTTTCAGTGCCTTACGTGCACACCTGCAGCTCAACTTCATGGCTATTGACAAGAGTGTTTTGTGCAGAGTCGTTATTCATTTGACTGTGCCAATCAGTACACGAATAGCTGCGACACAACACGTCTGTGATTTGCGGATTTAACCTCCGGACGCTGGGTGTTACGGTATACGATCACTGACCACATAGCAGTGATGTAGGTGCGCACGTAAGGCACTGAAATAAAGTGGTGCAAAAAATGTTTCGCGAAATTTCCTATCTCTACAAATGACCACGAAATATCTACTGGCTACTTATTGTGTTGTGAGCAGTTGGTAATAAGCGGCACCTACATACCAGCGTGTAGAGTCAACTGGCGCACAACCATATACAGTTCTCTGCAACTTGTGCCCTTCCTGGCAACAACCTACTAGCCGCCACTGCTGAGTTAACTGTATCCGAATCAGAGTTGGAATCTACGTAACATGAATTAGAAACATTAGTAATCAATTCAGTGCTTTCCAGAAAAGTTATTTAATTAACACAATTTATTGGTAATGTAAATGAAGAAATCTTTTAAAATTCTGATGATCGTTAGGAAATTATAAAACTATACACATGCGAGTTTTATCTTCATTTGTAGTGAGATGTCTATCCAAGTATCAGTACTACGAAGTGTTGTTACATTTACAGCAGAGTCATGCCATTCTTCTAGTGTTCAGTTTACAAGACTCTGATTTTCCCTCACGTAATGTTTGGGTTTTGTTCTAAACTCCATCAAACAGCCAGGCTCCAATATCGAAACCGCAACTGATCTGTCAGACAGTAGTGTGAAAATTCTCTATCGTAGTGCAGTTCTTGGCAACGTGTGTTTTCGCTTTTCTTGTTTTGATTTGTAGTGTGACGTTCCCCGTTTAACAAATCAATTTCGTACGTTGATCCCGCTGTTGGTTTGTAATCTACTAACCTCGTTGCTTTAGTATTCATAGAGTCACAGATTTTTCGTGTAAAGAATTTTGCATCAACACATCTCAATTTCTTATGTGCACAGCTGCAATCAGGCGCGTGCCCTGGGGGGAGGTCAACCTCCACCCCCTTTTTATCTTTTATGCATAGTTTAGCTGTGAAATATTACACATTTTTAAAGTGGTATATTCTGTTTTTTTAGGAAGTGTCTTTCTTAGGTCTAAATAGCACCATTTTGCACCTTAAAAAACAAAATTTTTCCGGGGAAGAACCCCCGGACTCCCTCTTCTTTGACTTGATTTGGGCATAGCTATTTTTAGGAATGGACCTCCCCCCCCCCCCCCCCACAATGAAACGTATAGCTGATCCGCCCCTGGTTGCAGTTATATCTCGTGGTCAGTGTTTGGATGTTTATATTTCAATATATTAGGGTTCTAGCCACAAATCACAGACGTGTGTTGTCGCAGTAACCTTGTATTCATTGGCACAGTCAAATGAGCCACGCCTCTACACAAAGACATTCTGCCAATAACAATGAAGCAGAACTGCAGATGTACACATAAGGCATTGAAAAAAGTAGATGCAAAGTTATTTTCACCATACATCAGTGTCTCTGGCGTATTCAGTGACATGTGTAATTAAAAGGGAGATGACTTAAGTTGCATGTCTTTGTGCCTAATTGTATGTACGGTTTAGGTTGTTTGATACCGTAAAATGGGACGAATAGGGACAAAATTAGAGCTTAAACATTTACCTTAAATCAAATTATATTTCAGTACAATTACTCTTTGTAAAATTATTACTTGCAAACCTTAAGAAAAAACTCGGGGTTTTAAAACAGCGTACTGTAACTTTTGGGTTGAAATTTTGCCCCCATTCGCCCCAGCGTCCCTATTCACCCCATTTTACGGTATACTATAATCAGGGAATAATTTCAATATGTTTTCTTGAAAATGTTGAAAAATAGGGGGATTTTATCATGCCCAGCCTGCAGCCTTTGTTATCTGCGCTTGACTTCATGAGTAGCGATTAGAATTTATAATACGGACGCTACCTGCGACATAAATTACTGACTCTTGTTTATGGGAAGCCGTGTTCCCTGCTGCTTTAAGTAAAATTCGTTTAGAACCAGGTCGTCTGTCTTGGAAGTCATTAAACTCTATAGAGAGGAAACGCCTTGTTCGAAGGCAAGGAAAGAGGAATGGTAATTGGCACCATCACGAGCAGAACACTCCGCGCAGCCTTTCAGATGCGTTTTCTTTTGCCGGGTGCCTTAATAAACAGGCAGCCAGCCGGCTTATAAAATAAGTCTTTTACTAAACTTTGCAATAAATTATTTTATAAATCTAATATTATTACTGCGGAGCTTCGTTATATAATGCAGCTATGAATAGCGTTAATTTCTCTTCAGTGCTATTCGTTTTCCTGTTTAAAATGCGATTTGCTTCCCGCGTAATCAGATTTGTGAGTATTTATAAGAAATAAATTTATTTGACATTTCTACAAGGCTAAGAATTTTTTTTTAATATTAAACTTTTGTACCTATAAACATGTTTCGTTACCTCATTTAATTTCTTATTAACTAAAATTTACAATAAAAAGCGGCACTCTGTAAATTATACGCGTCGAGGAATTATATCGTGTTCGTAAAGCAATTCCTTGGTTCCACTGCACGTAAAATATTTTACATAGATTTCTGGTTGAAGCCAAAACTTATTTTACACATGTAAAAATGTTAACTGTCTTTAGCAGTCTGCATGTAAGAGGTTTTCCTTCTAGAAAAATGTTTCATAATTAAATTTACGATTCTTTAGAAAAATATGTATTGCCATGCATATTGAAAACGCAATTTAATCACGTTTAACATGCTACAAAGAATTTTAGGTTTTGTCTCAAAATAAATTATCAGAATATTAAAATTTGCCTATCTACGTAGAAAAATGAAACACTTAGAAGTTTTAGCCAACTTTTTCGTGCGGAAGTACGAACTGAAAAATTGTTTCAGAATAGATAATGTGATAAAAATAATCAAAACGTTAGAACCTAATCCAAACGTAAAATAATATCAACAAAAATAGTTGTAAATATCGCGACATATTATTTGCTTTTGCAACTCCACATTGTTAATGTTTGATGAGTAATGCGCGTGTGAGGTCGATTCGCTGTTCATTAGAACAGACCTCAGTCCAGACCGACCACGGGATGACAATAATTTTCACGGGCAGTTCGTTAATAAGAGTCCTATGTACCTGGCGTATGAAGGGTGTTGTAGCGTGTCAAACATGTCATTCTTCACGCTAAAATTGCTATCCTTATTCCCGTTACGTTTATCTGCGAAAATAATGTACAACTGTGCATACATAATTTTAAAAACTCTGCACGTTTATTATAAACATAATTTTCAGACTGCTGTTTATATTGTTTTCAAAAATACCTCCTGGTTTCTTACTACTCAAAAATAGAAACCTTCGTGGCATTTACTACGTATTGCTATCTAAAAATAAAATTGCAATGTAACCGCTTGAATTAGGTCTACCATACAAAAAAAATACACTACGAAAACAATGCATGCCAGTTCAACGCGTTGCCCGCCAACCGCTCCCCGACGCGGAACGCATTCGGCAGGACCCGGGTTCGATCCCCGGCTACGGCTTCTTGATTTCGATTTTCCATGGTTTCCCGAAATCACTCCAGGCCTCATGCTGGACTGGTTCCTTAACAAAGGCCATGGCCGACTCCTCTCCCAGCTCCTGTCATTGTACCAAGTTGTGTGGCACCGTCTATAATGACCTCGCTGTCGACGAAACGTAAAGCCCACTGACCTACATACATCAATCGCGGAAAATAATTATTTGGTGGGTGGTAAGAAGACCACAAGTCATATGAAAATTTGATGAGACTTCCACTCTTCTTCCTGTTCACTTAATGTGGTAAGAAGGGTAAAACTGCATGTTAAATATTATAACGTATGCCACATATACGTCTACTAAATGTTGTAAGAAAGGCATAAGCCTCAATGGGAAGTAATTAATTAGACTTGTGCTTTTCTTACAACCCACAAAAGATTAACAACTGGTACACAGGCCTCTTAAGGTCCTGCGTCTCCACATGATGAATTTTTCTTAATCTCTTCCTTATGTATAATTTAGCAAGGTTTATTAGAAAATATTACAGTAGGGACGTATATAATTGCCTAACCTTTCTCTACGCACATTATTTACTAACTGTCAAAGCGTATTTATAATGAAAAAATTAACATAGTAATTTTATTGTTCTTGCCGGTGCAGTGGAATAACATGCATTTACTCGTAAAGTGTAATGTTTCCGTTAAGATTTATTGCCGGTAGTTCGTCGCACCCTTCTTGTATTATACGAAAAATAATTATTTCAAAGAAAGTAATTGACATGGCCTCGATTATATTGCTGTTAACGTTGTATGTTCCTTGCTTTATTTTCTTACTGGACAATATTCTTATTTGCGTGACTCCCTCAAGACATCCTTTCCCTTCCAATACTAACATTACTTGCCTTTCAAATGAGAAAAAATACATACAGGATATTGGATTGCAGTGATGTTCACAGTAATGTAATTCTTGAGATTACAGATTTTTACAGCTGTGAATGCTGCTTACCTTTCATTTCCTCCCTGCCTCTTCATTACAGTTTCGCTTATCAATTTTTCTCGTCTTCCATTTTTCAATTCTCCTAAAATATAGTACATTTCTCTCTCTCTCTTTTCCCTCCCACTCATGTGTCTTTCTCTCGCGAATCTCAAACTCAATGTGGTTCTGCTCCCAAGTGGTGTGTATAACTTCCATTATCGCTCTTAAACGACAAGTGTTTGCAATTTGAATGTCCTGAAGGGATTCCGTTTGTTGTTAACTGACATAACAGCAAGGAAAAAAGTACAGGAGCGGACATTGGAAGCATTTTAGTTGAAATTTTAGTGTTTTTTTTTTTTTTTTTTTTTTTTTTTTTTTTTTTTTTTTTTTTTTTTTTTTTTTTTTTTTTTTTTTTTTTTTTTTTTTTTTTTTTTTTTTTTTTTTTTTTTTTTTTTTTTTTTTTTTTTTTTTTTTTTTTTTTTTTTTTTTTTTTTTTTTTTTTTTTTTTTTTTTTTTTTTTTTTTAACGAATTCTTTTACAGTTATCTTACCCGATATCTCACACCACGTAACCAGTAAGTACGCAATTAATCATTGGGTCATTCCATGTGAAATCAGCAAATGGAGGTTGCTCGACTAATTTGTATAATTTTTATAATTTAACTACGGTTACTATCATGTTCCAATAGGCGAAAACCATTTTCATTAAAATTTTATCTCTATTCGTATTAGATATAGGCCCTTTTATGCGGTGGCCCGCGCAGCAAAATCAGCTGTTGCAGCCATCTACGAAATAATCAATATTTAATTTCCCATTAAAGTTATGTAATTTCCGTTTCTACCAACATGCAGATAAGGGTTCACGCTTTCTTGTGATTACTATAAACACAACTTTCTTACATACTAAACTTTTATCACAAGTGCTTAAATTTTGGGTTTTAGAAGCTTAAAAAGGCATTTTTAACACCTTGTAACTCAAAAAAGGCTATAAACCATACACTTATATATTTTTTTATTAACACCCTGGGTACCCCTCTTTGACCGCATGCATTCAAACCACCGTGTTTTTTTACCCTAGCAGTGATATAAATTTTTAAAAATCAAATATTTTCAAAAATTGCCAATTTTCCAGTCATATAAACTGAAAAGGGCTGAACGGAAAATTGTTTTGCTTTGCAGGTATAAACTCCTGTTGGTATGTAACCAATCCCCACAGAAAAAGTTTTGTGGTTCAAACTGGTTAAAAAGTTATGGACACTCAAATATCTTCAAAAATCACTTCAGGCTTTCAGAAGTTGAAAAATAACCATTACTTATATAATGTGCCGTTAAAGGTCTTTAAACATCAAACATTTGTATGTTTTGTATTAGTAGCATGAGAAATAGTCTTTCACCTTGCACACTCAATTTATCATTATTTTACACACTTTATGAAAAAAAAAATTCTCAAAATTGAAACACTTGCAGTTATCAAAAAAAAGTTATACGTTTTTAAATTTCTTAAGTTCAAAATGTAACTTATTAATCAATCTAAATTCAGTATCATGCTTAAAAGTGACAGTTCATAACTTGTAATTCCCCGGTATGCATAAATGTTTCATCTTGAAGCATTATGGTTACCAAAAATTTATATAAGCTTAAAAATCAATTTTCTATATTGTTAGCAAGCCTGCCTACATGTCTGGTGTTGTGAGATTGTTAGAGAGGCTAGGTCTTCAGCTAAACCTGCACGGACCTGGTGTAAGCGAGTTTCAACCTGCTCGTTCATGAGTCTGGTAGAGGAAATGTTTGATGCTCTGTGTCTTAGTCTGTTGTGAGCTTCTGTCCAGTATAGTCTTGTTGTAGAATATATTTCTGTTGAGTTGTGTCTTGGAACCTTTATTTTCTACATACTATTGTAATGTATCTTAAAAGGTAAACAAGTGCTAGTAAGTTTTTGAGAAATTTCCAAGTTTAAGACTGAAATGTGTTCCATTGGCACATTGTTGACAGACAGTTGCGATAACAATTCATATGGTAAGTCAATTATCAAATATGTGTCTGATTATTCTTACGGAGACATTGCTTTACTGAAAAGGAGACTTAGGTGCGAAGATGTAAATACTTTATGCACTTACCATCATAAAAGATTTGTCGACAAATATCATCATTTATTTGGAGGTAGCTGTTGTGATCCTTTTTCACGCCACAAGAAAGCTATAAAAAAAGCAATTAAGAGAAATCAGTTTAGAACTAAGTAATACACACCCAGGCTTGTTACTTACACCAGGAACGTCCATTTGTTGTTCTTGCTTAAAAAGGCTTAGCTATGAAGGAAGTGAAGAACATGAAGACAGTGAAGAATTATTTTCTAGTCCTGAGGCTGCCATTACATCTGTAAATGAAGCTGCTAGCTCACTGGGTGTCTCACCAATAAAAATTATGAAGCTCGGTGATAAAAAAACACTCAGAAGTGGAAAAAACAGTAACCTAATTTTCTAAAGCAGTTAAACAAACATTGCTTGGTTCATTTCATGTCCCGAATTTCAAGGAAAGTAATGAGGCAGTCAGTCTTGAAAGTGACGATATGGTCTACTTAATTGAAAGTATTAAACAAAGATATGTACTTAAAATGCTGAGAGAATAAAGGTAATAAGTGTGGCACCTAAAAGTTGGACGATTGAGAAAACTGCTAAAGAGTTTGGAGTTTCTGTCTACCTTGTTAGAAAAACCCAGGACCTTGTGAAAGAATTTGGAATCATACCTGAAGTAAACTTGAAGAAGCCAGGTAAAACTTTGTCACAGGACACTGTAGATTTGATCACCCAG
>PNEQ01130759.1:0-48343 GCA_003012365.1 Medauroidea extradentata | reverse complement strand
CTGTAGTTCGAGTTATCGAGAGACAAATAATATGGTACAATGGCTACAGATGTAGTACAATTATTCCCGAAAGTACGGTATCATCTGCTTACTTCGTTATTTACAACACGATAACTCAGTATAAAGTACGATACACGTACCATAAATACGATATTCAAGGGACTCAATACTCAAGGTAGCACGGCGTTGGAAATTGTGCGATTTCGCCGGGATCACAGAAAATCCGTAAAATTTTTAGATACGTCCGTAAAACCGTAATATCTCGAGATTTCCGTACAAATTACGGACAATCCGTAAAAGTTAGCAGGTCTGAGTATGTAACATAAAAAATTTCATATACAGGTCTTACGTAAATCATCGTTATATGTTTACTTTCCATAGGAAGCATGGACGTAAAGAAAACCAGTGATTTCCTACAAATTATCCCATAAGTAGTAATAATTAAATCAGCTATATGAAATAAACTACTGTGGAATAATTTCATATGGCAGGACCGATCGATCAAGTTGGTACTTTTGCGAATAAGTACCGAGAATATAATTTGTCCCGAAGAATTGGCAATGCAATCGCATACGATAGCACACAAAAAGTAAAAATGTCATGATGATGATAGCAGCAAAGTCCGTCAAAACGTTGTCAAAGACACAATACGAGACACAGTTCAAGCCTAGAAACCATAACATAACAATGGCCGTGAAAAGCTGCAATCCGTATTCATTTAACAAAGTTTAGTCGCCATACTACAAAACAATAAGCATATGATCTGAAAATTGCACTCACCCAGTAAACTAATAATCGGGATGAAAAAAGAAATGTATTTGAACATATTTATGTGTAAACATAAAGTAAAAAACTTTTGAACACGTATCCAACCCATCCGCTCCTTCGGATTCACCAGTCCGAGAATGTGAAGGCATCCAACACAAATTGATAACAGCGTGAATCCCGTAAAATACCTCTTGATTTTGCATACTATTGAGTAATTGCCCATTCGTTTTCACGCCACATAGACAGCGAGAAGCACAGTTTAAAAAATCTGCGCAGTCGTGTGCAATTTTTAGGTAGAAAATTACAAACCTTTAAACTGTGATTTAATATAATTTGTAACAAATTTTATAAAACATTTAAAACTTATTTGTATCTTATTATAAAAATTGTATGGATCCTATTCGATTTTACACAAAATATAATTTTTAAGCATGTATAGGCCTAAAATAAAACTTTGCGGTCACTCGCCAGAAGGACGAAACTATCTGAAGTATATATCCCCAACCGCCAATAAAATTGCAGAACTGAAAAGTTTTCTTTATATTCAAGAAATTCTTGCTGCTTCTTTGTTTACAGTAACAGACTCTGGCTTCATACGAAAGGGTGTGTTAAAGTTTACTTCGTTTCGTGGAAATACTGTGTCTCGAGAGCAGAGAAAAAATGTGTGAATATGTCACCGATTTTTATACACTTCGTCTGCATGTATTTTACTGGGGCTAAGTTATCAAAAAAGTATGACAATTTATGTACTTATTCATAAGCATGTCGAGTCTGAAGGACGCATCAGTTGAACACTTGTGGTACTTTCCATGATTGTCAAACTCTCATTAATGTGGCCTTCACAGCTGAAGCAAGTGGCAGCGAGATCTGACGTGTGGTATCTCCGCTGTGCAGGGGCCAGTGGTGGGGTTGGGTATAAAGAGATCAGTCCCTCCCAGCTTTGTTGAGACCAGCGCACCGACTCCCCCGACCAGACCTTTGTCGGCGTGCATTAAACAGTGTTCCGCGCGGAAACGCACGGCAGAGAGATGGAAACAGACCTCCCATGGACGCAAAAAAAATACGTACCACTACAACCGTCAGCCGCAGAAAACGTCGCATTTATTCAAAGTCCTCGAAGTTTTAAGCGGCTATTACATGCGAAAATCTTCCGCTAAGGACGTGCATCCGATACTCTTCCCGAAACCTTTGTTCTGCGACTTTAACAGAACTTTAAACAAAATCGCCATGCTAACAACTTCCATGCCACGGAATTATTTCTACAACAAACATTTAACGCTGAAAACTTGAGGGGGAGGGTAGCTCGCTAGACTTGGCAACAGTGAGATGTGCAAGTGATTTAAGAGTTAATCGCTAATTTTTTTGGTACGAAAACTGGATAAATCGAAAAATAAAAATAAAAATACGTCCGTCAAACACTCCACCGCAGCGCAACCTAATTCAGAGCAAGTTAAACGGGTCCTCTATGGCATTACGTTGCAGTGCAACCAGACGCAACGCGGTTGTAAACTTTGCCATGCGCCCATAAAAAGCTATATTGAATCGGCCCCAGGTGTCGTAACATTTACTGTAAGATGCAGATCAACATGGTAAATACATAGAAACTTTTATTAAATTTGTATCAATCTTCATACAATTTTTATAAAATAATAATTGCTCCTTTTTTTATACTTACTATTACATGACAAAACAGCAAACATTTAACACATCAACACACGCCTACTGAAAATATAGGAAGTAGTTTTGGACTACTTTAAAAGCCGTAACAGCCATCGAAGGCGCGACGGCAATGCCACCTTCTCTAGAACTTACAATAACGAAACATACGTTTGTATAATACCAAACGAGAAAATCTACGTAGTAAAGTGTTTTATACATTTACACAGAGTTATTAAAGTTAAGACACGTGGAAAAACTCTTAGATTTAACGTAGGTGTTTTCCAGTTTAGAATATTACAGTATAAAAAAACTTAAGATTTTCCAACTTGTCTTTTTACAATTGTAAAAATAATATTAGTTATACATAAAATGTGTTGCTTCTGTATCTTTTCACATCTATTTCTATAGTACTCAAACCATATTAAATTTATATTATTTTTGTTTTTAATATTATTGCTGCAAAAATTCATTTACTGTTAAGTTTGTAAACTGAAGCATTTTGTGTTTACTTGCACACCTATTTTCCGCTGTTTGTAGTGGTATTTCCCATGTTTTACAAGTTTAGGGTTATCCTCTGTATTTTATCACAAAGAGTAGGGGGAAATACCATCCCTATAATGTTACGTATTTACAGTTATGTTCCAGTTGTATACATTTCGTTTCAACTTAGTTGTAAGCCGGCAGAACCTCAACTGAGGTTTCTGTAGTTAAGAGATTCGTTTTTTAATTCATGTCGTGCCAGATAAGAGGAGTTAAGAGGACTGGTACGGTGGTCGACAACACAAACGGCAGGTTGCGGTCTGTCAGGCAGACGTACGAGTCCTTCTTGCACGAATGTCTCCAGAAATTCAGAGCTGCGGCACAGCCTCTCCACCACATCTCGGCCGATGTGACGGTCTTCTCTCAGGGGCTCAAGTGGCAATCTCTGCGACTCACCACCACCCCAACATCCGCCCACGTTTCGCAACATGGTTTATACTCCTGGGATAAAAAATAATTCCAAAGACAAAACCGCGAACCACTCAGAGTTATACGTGTACTCCCCTGTCCAACGAAACTTGCATTCCAGTAAGTTGTGGATTCCCTTATTTTTATATCTTATTAAAAACTCCGTCCTTCTATACCGTCGAAAATATGCCTGCAAGTAAATTAAAAAAATTAAAGAGAAATAGAGTATACAGAGAACATAAAATTCTTACGTTTCTTCAAAGACACCACAAGCCAATTCTTGCAGTGATAGTTATTTTCAAACTGAACATTCTTGACGTGCACAAATTGGGCGTGCGTGACTAATAAATAACCATGCGATTTTGGGAAACCACGTAAAACTGATACCAGGGTGGCCGGAGCCGGGAATCGAACCCGGATCCTTCCGAATGCGATAGAATGCATTAATAATTACGTGGATGTACTTAACATGAACATTCTCTTAAGTGTAAAATCAGGATTTTACTGGGCAATGTTTTGGGTGGTGAATTTTCTATTTTCCTTTAAACTTCCATCCAATATCTGCAACTAATCTGTTTCACCTGAACTAATTTAATTCCAGAAACCAACAGAATTAGGTACTAACGGCCAATGAGCGGAGTTATGTATACTTAGCAAAGCAATAACTCTACACATGCAGAAACAGGACAATTCAAACAATGCTCTACTGCTGCCATTTCTATTTCGGCTACTCCATTTTTCCCGCTGAGATTAGCGAACATTTAAACTTACATTTAATAGTCTTTCAAACTGTTCCAACAACAAGTACTCATGTTAAGGTCGCCTACGTAGCGTAGTCGGTAGCTTGCCGACGTACGGCGCGAGAGGTCCTGGGTTCGAATCCCAGCACGGGCGTGGATGTTTGTGTCGTCGTTTACATAGGTTCCTTACCAAAAGCCTACAGGCATAAAACCAGCGGACTAAAATAAAGCCTTAAAAAAAAAACTTAGGCGGTTAAGTTTACAGAACACAAAATTATTAAGATAAGACAGAATAAACAAAGTAACAATGAGTGAACTACACTCAATAGATACGAAGCAACTTTTATTCTTTTACCAGATTTCTCCTGCCATCTTTCATGCTAACATACCAAAACAATGCTGTTCGAAAATATTTCACACAGATATCCTGATAGCACATTTTTAACTTTCAAAAAGCTGATGTTGGCTTCTGCTGATAGTTAATAGTCATTACTTGAGCAAAAATATTCATATTTAGTTTTAAATCACACAATAACCCGATAATACTAGTTTCTCACAATATTTTCTGAATACCTAAGCTTATTTCGTCTTATTTACCACTAATTAAAAAATGTGTTAACGACAGCTTATGGCACGTACAATTCAATTATGATCTGTTTTCATCTCTATAACCATAGTAGACAGTTGGTCGCATGACCAGTGCAGTACGACCAATAGAATCCCTTCTTTCGTGCAAGTTGCAGGACCTCGCACCGAAAAAAAAATCTGTTTACTGATTTCGTTAGAGATACACCTTACCTGACAAATTCTCGCATGAGAGGACACCATCCTGCATTATTTTTGCATGTAAATTGCGTCGTGTAAAACTTGACATTGATAACATCGCTAAGTTATTCACGTTGTCTTAATAACAAACATTCGAAAAAAAAAAAAAAAAAAAAGTATGCATTGCAAGATCAGAACACCTGCACCTTACGTTCTTTCTCGACGTAATTAACCAGAAGAAAAACTGTTCCAAACAATTCCATTCCACACACGCGTTTCAAAAAATTTAAATGTTTACTTATTCAAAAAAAATCCGCGTTAGGTACGTGTAAGCATTCGTGTGGAAGAAAATCAAACGTGCGAAGGATTTTTTTTTTGTTGCGTACTTTCAGCTAAGGTTAGAAAGATCAAAAGTTTGTGACAGGGTAAATTTCTGCCGCTTGAGCAATGGTATTAGTAAGGGGTGTAAACTGACCAATCACAGAGCTTCCCTGAATTTTAAGACGCATATTGTTAATAATTTTAAAAGCGAAATTGGTTTATTTTCACTTTAAAATTAAGTAAAATTACTTCTGTCTTTCCAAGACTATTTAAATTTAATTTTGCTACAGTTTCGTATTTTTCTGATCCCTTTACGATAGCAGCGAAACTAGCGGCAAGAAATTTACCCTGTGCCAAACTCTCCCACAAGAAAACACATTTTTTTCTCTAACCTGTAGTAGAATTAACCTTACTTCAGCTACTATATTTCTTCTCCATTTTAAGAGCAACACTGTATTATTAACATATTCTAGACAGAAGACCTTTAGTTAAACGCTTGCAAACGTTACGGCGTTCGTACACGCGAGTCCATTCTGTATTGTAAATGAAAGACTTAAAATAAACACAAGGATATAAGAGAACCTTCTATAGTCTGTTCTCTATAAACTGAGCACTCAGCAGAACTTTTAATTAATTAAAAATGTGTTTTATTGGGCCAATATATGTTAATATCTGAGAGTGTTGAAACGTTTATACGGTTTCTTAGTTTCATGGAAGTTTTCTTTTTAAAAATAGTAAAGATGGCTGCAAAACAGCTGAAAGAAAACTTTATGTAGTGCTCACTTTATCATGAACGGCCTATACCATCACTACTGATCGCCCTAGCTTCGAGAAATCTTTCTACGGACATTCCTCAGTAATGACGCAATCACCACTCGGATACAAGACAAACGAGTGCATTTTCTGAACATTTCATCAATCAACTGACATGCGTGACACGTCTGCACGAAGATACCCCGATATTTGTGTGCTGTGGTAAATTAAGAATTCCAAACAGAAAAATCACAGCTAATTTTTAAGGCCTCGCTCTTTAATTTAGCAGTGGTTTCAAAAATATTTTTAACGCAAATTAATACATATATCAAAAATTCATTCTGGCAGTTTTCAAAACTTATTTATCATGGTTTGTACCTAAATGTTTCTGTTGCAACACACCAAACTGATTTTTTTGATTTTTGCCCCTGAAATAGCACATAATTTGTCAAAATAAGCCAAAATGAAGCAAAATATATTTGCTAGCAAACGGTACATTATTTTTAAAAACGCTCTGGCAAAATTGTGTCTCGTATGACTGTACACAGTCTCAAATTTTTTCAAAGCATTTGGTTACAAAAAATTCAAGTTATTTGCAATTGTTTGAAATAAATTTAAGACCATGGCCTTAAGCCCAGCATCAGCACACTAGCACTTTTATGTAAAACACATTATTTTAAAATCACAAAAATTCCTTCCTCGGGCAATATGTGTACTTCATGTGACATTTTCATTCGCACATAAACACAAACATACGCCATCGTAATTATATTAAGCTATATTCGTAACATTTCAAACAGAATGAAAGAACTAAAAGCAAGTACTGCACTAGAGCGCGTCATAAGTACTCTATGCAAGAAGCTAAATCGGCACGTAGTGTTTTCATTGTACCGGTACAGCTATGGGACTGTTGAAGTTTTCTTACCGTATATAGGTTACATTGTGAACATGTATAACAGCTTAGAAAATAAACATGGTTTTTCAACACAGTAACATAATTCAACCCTGTAGGCGGGTCAATAAAACCTATCTTCGAAGACTTTTTATTCGAATGTATCTTCGAATACTTTTTATTTGAACGTTACGTTCTCCAACTAGCATAACGAAATATTTTTGTGATTTAAATTTTTGTTTGTTTGTTAAGTGTATACAAATGCCTGTCATATGGCTTTCGAAAAGTTCATACTTTTAACACTCGATGTAAAAAGAGGGATGTTACAAGTTTAACGTGTCTGCCTGCGTAGCTGTGTGTTTGTCTGTCACATCGTAGCTTCTAAACTAATGAACCGATTTTCATTTAGTTTTTTTTTTGTTTGAAAGGTTGAGTTGATCGAGAATGTTCTTAGCTACAATTCAAGGAAATCTGTTCAGCCGTTTTAAGATCAGCTCTTTTCTAGTGCTTTTTTTTTTTTCTTTTTTGTGAATGCGAGTACTTCTACTGGTCTGATATATTTGAAATTTAGTAGCATGTGAATCGGAGTTTATTATTTTGAATTTAAGTCTCAACTTGTTTTACTAAAACGTGTCTTATGAAACAATAGACAGTAAGCTTAAACGTTTTACTACTATTCTTACACTGTAAAAAACTTGTTAAACCAGTCTTCTATACAGTTGACGTGTCTTCTAGCAATGGATAAAAAACTTCCCTGCGCGTTAGTACTACAGGAATCATTTAAGACAAGCTTAATATCAGGAACATAGAGGAAGCAGTACTCTCATGTACATTATGTGTAGAGCCAGTGGTTTTTGGTGAAAAGAATTCTGCAACAATTTGTTTCAATGCCTTATGTGCTCATATCTTTCCCTGCTACATGGTCAGTGATTGGAAGTTTTAACTTTCGGCGTCTCGGGGTCCTACCCGCATATCACGTACGTGTGGTGTCGCGGTAATATTGTTCTGGTTGGTGCAATCAAATGAGCCACGCCTGTGCCCTATTATATTCTGCCAATAACCACGAACCAGAATTAGCATGTGTGCACGTAAGGCATTGGAACAAGATGATGTAGAATTCTTTCCCCTAAAAATCGCTGGCTCTAATTATGTGCCTTAACAGCATACTAGGATGACATAATTTATACAAAACACCAGACGAAATATGTATGTCCTAGTGGATACGACACAGCTTCCACATACACGATTTCCACTTACATAATGCCAACCATGTTTTGTTAAGCAGTATAGCCTACTTCTCATTCTAAGCAGGCAAATACCGGAGCACTTTACCACTGTACACTCCACTCTCCCTTCAGTCCCTCCCCGTCTTAGGACGGCAACCGAATAATATATACTTCAACAATATGCGTAAAGTTATACCAACATTAAAATCCAACTCAGGTTTTGTTTACTACATCATTGGCGTTAACGTAATAACCTGCGGTTTCCTGGGTGGAAAAGTTTTTTTGCAAGTCTTCCTAGTCTTTCAAAGATGGACACTGCCAACGGTTTACATTTAAATTAATCGATATGAAATGACACGAATTTGAAGGTTATGTAATGATAAGGAACTTCAGGAATCAATAGAATCTTAGGTTATTGTAATTATTTAACATTCTCTCGCACACGAATAAATAAATACAAAATTAGACATTTACGAGCCACACATATTTTTACTACAGTAATTTGTCACGACAGCATTACATTATGTACTTAAAAAAAAAAAGGCAAAATCCAGCCTGAATATGAAACCAGCAATGAAAATAGTCATTTTTCGAAAGAAACAAAAACACCGCGATGGGGCCTCATTGTTGTCAATACAAAATCATCCAGGTCACTTATAACGATTGATATTACAAGAACTCTGGAAGGTAACTGCAGGATGTAAATTAATCCAAAAAATGCCAGTTATAAAATTTATATTAGCTTGGCTATGCTGTGATTATACACAACTCGCCAAATAACACTGGTTTTGTACAACGAATGCAATGCTTTAAGGAAATCCACACAAGCATTTTTCCAAACGTATTTATAAATGTTGCTTAAGGAATTTCACTTACAACTACGCAACGATTTTCTCTTTGACATGACATTTTTGCGTAATATAGCAAATATAATCTATTCTAATTTTCAATCCAAATCAAAGTTCACTCCCAGCACAGCGATCGCTGCTTGAAAAGGTCAAAGCGTGTGCATTATTCAAGTTACACGAATAACTCCCTCTTCAGAAAATAACGTGACATATATCCCAACTTCAACTAGGACGAAGGTGTGGTAACGGTGAAGAAGACAAATGTCAAGACTACACACACAGCACACAGACAGAGAGAGATGTAAAGAATGTTTTCTAAATTCCCCACGGCACTGCCGCCAGTTTTGCTACGCGACGCTTGAAAGCTACTCACTCCATCTCTCTCCATCCGCCCTACCTCCTCCCTCTTCTTCCAACTTCTTTCTCACCGAGTGCGGAAATGCAACAGCGACGAGGGGGAAAATAAGGAAAGTAGGGAAATAAAAGCTGTGAAGGTCTAAAAAGTCTCTTAAGAGGATGATTATACTCCGGCAGAATAGTTATTAACGTCTCCTACACTCCTATTCTTTCGGCCGAGTAAAGGCGATTTGCAATTCCGATCAGAGGGCGGACGAAGAAGGGAGGCAAAAAAAAGTTTGCGGGGGAGAACTCGCAAATCCTCCAATAATTCCCGAAGGCGTCACTTTTAACTTACTAACGCAGGGCTCTCTTACGCTCACCAGCCGCAAAGATAGGGAGGCAGAGGAATTACGCGAAACACTTTGCCGGAATCCCCCCTTACTTCTACTCACCACTCAAAACCCCTAACCTCGCCTTATGGCTCTTGCCAGAGTAGAAAAAAAGAAAGAGCAAACAGGGGCAGCCGACAAAGTTTTAAATCCAGTGAGCAGCTATCAGTTCAAATTTAGGTTAAATCATGTGTTCTCCGAAGTTTAGTTTTCAAGTTGTGAGGTAGGTTATACCCTTGAAAATGTACATGTACAGAAGACACCAAGCAAGATAATTTTATACGCAGTTTTCAAGGAGTTCTGTAACTCGCCGCTGCGACCGCTACTGTCGCTAGATATTGAGAGAGCACTCTCGCGTGCAGTCGAACTAGTATAGCTGAAGTCTAAGAGCGCTAATGAGTTATGAATAGCACAACAGAGATGCAAATGTGCTACGCTCCAGCGATGAGAAACAGAAGTATGGACGATTGAGGTGCGATTTAATCCTATCCCTTCGCAAAGTAACGGTTACACCGTAAGCCAATGGAAACAAGGGTGTTCTCACTGCGAATTAGAAAATCACGCACACTCCTTGCTTTCAGATGTACGATTGCCACACCAAGTGTATGTCTACTACGTTTTGAGTGTAATTTCTCATCATTTTCATACAAGCAAAATAAAAAATACTTCGTAAAAAAGTATCAGTAGGCCTACATTATTTGAGATCATTTAAAGTGTACTTTCCCAAGTATAGTAGCCTACATACACAGTAAATCTAACGCTTTTGAAGGCGTTTCCCAATTTCATATTATAGTCTGCTGTGTATTCTGCCACAATTAACTATAGCTGTTGGCACCTATTTATCAATGCATAGTGTAAAGTATAGAAGTCACATTTAGCCAGTTATACAAATATGCGCGTAGAACAAAACTCGTGTACAAATTTAACAAATTTCAATTTTAACAATATTTTTTTCTAGCTTAGCCCTAACAGCACGTAATAGGTAGTTACATATTAATCAGTGTGGGTTAAAACATGAAAAATAATAAAATTAATGTGATGGCACGGAATTAACAAATAGAAACGTAGAAACGCGATGGGCAATATAGATCTGGCTAAAAAATAAATTGGAATACGCGCGGGCTTAAGTTACAGCAAAGCGTGTGTAATGCTGTGAGTTGTAAGATAGGATTAGCTCGTTTGTTAGTTGTTTTTACAAACTAACAAAAATTCGTTAGTAACATCTTGTTAAACTAAACGAGAAAAAGCGATAACCAATATTTAAAGGGGGTGGAGCGCGCACAGCAGTAATTTTCACAATTTTCATAAAAAAAAATTGTTCTCGCTTATTATGGGAAATAAGGGCTCGATTATCTGTAATGATACTGTTGTACACCTTACATTTTTACATAGTCACAGACTTTCTTATTTTTGGGGCACTGGCTGAAGATATAAAAAAAAACACATTTAAAAAATGTAAATCAAAGGCTAATTTATTTACAGCTACCTACACCAAAATGCCTGAATGTCACTAACGAACAATATCTACTAAAAAAATGTCTGTACGAGTATGTCAAGTTAATGGCAAACAAAACAATTATATACACACCTGTTATAAATTAAAGATAATAAAGTCTCTGTACCCTATACAAATTCTCTGTTTATTACACGTCTCTCTACACACAAATGGTGGACCAATTGCCCTGAGCACCCCGATGGTCCTATTGAACTTCCAGAACGTCCTTCGTCGACATTACTCGCAGCAAACAATACATCTGAATGCCCTCGAGTACAGTCACTTTCGCCACGATTCACTCTCTCGCACACATACAATATGCCTTTGGACAAAAAACTCTCACAGCCTGTGACGCAACTGTACTCATGATCAAGCGTCCATACATCACGGCGACTCTCTGTCTCGGAGTTACGGGAAACATCAGGGGAACAGTGAGCAGGTAAAATAATTCTCCAGGCCACGATATTTACAGTTATAGGTGATTTGGAATAAAGTGAGCACTCAAGAAAGCTCTGATTAGTTTATATTTTCTGCCAGTTGATATATTACCGCCGAATATAAACATAAATATTGCCATGTGCTTTTTATTTACATAGGGTCGTGAAATGTTCACAACTAAATGAAATTGCTCCGATAAATTATATCTACAATATATACTAATTAAATGCACGGGGACTGAATATAAGATATAATAAAAAGTAATCTTAAGATATAAATACCTGCCAATTAACGTCTTGTAATATGTACTGGTTTCTGTCCATCGACTAATTAATACAACACGCACTATTGCCGTTACGAATCTTGTAAATGCGGGCATAGTTTATTTGAATTTGTAACTCAAAACCGCCACTAGAAACAAACATGACACACGCAATTCAATAATTCAAGTTTCGTTCAGTTCTACTGCCACGAACGACGACCCACTACAGTAACAATAGGTAAATAACAATAAATAATGTTGCTTCTAGGCTGGCAAAACGTAAAACATAATTTCCATAATACCAATGGTTTCACAACATTTGGCAATGATATTCAGTAATTTCCAATACTTTTGAATGTGTATACACGCACAACGGACAAACACACGCAAATGATGCAACTTGGCGAAGCGGCGAAAAAACGGCCATAACCTAACTCTGATGCCACCTGTCGGTGGAATTTTGAACTGTCTGAAGCGCGGAGCAAGCGATGACGTGCTAGATGACCTGACGCCGGCGATAGCGTCACATTCTTCTGGCGCTAATTAATTTTAATTATAAGTAGAAATTTCAATAAGATCATAAATATATATTTTAAAGTGTACTACATACTTAGAGGTCGATTTCATCTGATGTTCTTTCATTAATGTTGTATTCAAATAGGAAAATACACGGGACTACATGCAATGAATCGCTACCAACCATACAAGCAGCAAAGTAACTCTTGTTAGTGGTGGCGTATATGCAGTTAACGACTAGTGACATTTTTCGAAGGTTAAATCTTTAGTGCTCACTTTATCAAAAAGACACAAAGGGAAACACAAGCCGCATTAGCGCGCGCCGCTGTCCTGCCCAGCCGTCTCAACATGTGCTCACGATAGTTGCGGCTCGCAGCAATATTTGCCCTCCCCCTGGTACGCGTCTACTTTTAGCTATTATGAAAACGAAACTCACAAGTAAACGTTTATGATAAAATTTCGTTCACAGGAAAAAAAAAAAAAAAAAACGCATGTTAGACTTTCTCAATATTCTCCAAGCACAAAATCTTACGTAACAGTTAGGACAGTGATTTAACTGGTGTCACAATAGTGAAATATTTTTCCGTTTCTCTGTGTGCATCATTGATATTTCTCGTGGTCTAGATATTACAATGGTCACAACAAAAATTGTATCAATGGTATATTTAACAAGATTCGCGGCATTTGTTAACTGAGCTCACCACAGACAACAGTTCTAGTTCTACGCCACAGATTAAAAAAGGGCATTAGAATCGAATCAGCGTGTCGGTGCTAGTTATGTCTGCGAACTCGGTAGCTGACTGGTGCCTAGAAATGTTCGCAAGGTTCCAACTGTGCTTTGATGTAAACGTTGCATGTAAGATAACGTTTTTGCGTTTTAAAATAGAATTGCAGCTATTATGTTTTACCTACACTACAGTTTTTTAATAGCCTCCGTAAATGCTACTAATGTCAAATTAATTTTTTCCCTCAACATTATTCACCACGCATATTGACATAATTAGACCGGTGCACCCGCTCTCCAACACTCTGCAAAGAAAGTTGACGCCTGTGAATTCAACCTCGTTCCTTAGTACACTTTGGGTGTGGTACGCGTAAGAGGTGCACCAATAATTGTGACCTGCAGTTTTGTTTCTTTATAAGAGGTCCATGAAGCGACAGCAAGCAAATCTTAACAGCAGTATTGTTTACCCCCGTCCCCAAACCAAGTTCAGTGGTCACAGCAACAAGTGTTGAGGCGTGGTCACAGTAGTAATACAGACGTGAAAGGACGTGGCGGATCATACCATACGGGCGAACTTCGACTATTATTGGCTGCCCGAGGTTGACGATATCAGCCCCGCGTAGGGCTACTAGACGTCCCGCAAAAGGACATGTCCCAGATTAGGATTTTTTTTGCGTCCGGCCGGATTTTTCTTGATACTCAAAAATGTCCGGCTTTTTAACAGAATGAGATATTACCTACATGAAATATATTCTGTTTCTGATAATACTGTACACAACTACAAGCTAAATTAATCTTAATGAACCTGCTGTCACATGCACAAGACGTCACGTAGCAATACATGTGTATTGCATGCACCTTGTTATTCACACAGCTATAGGTCTATGTGGTGTTCTTTGATATAGTAGTATGTTTATATTTGGTTAATAGTAAAAAAATATTTTTTATATAAAAAATTGGTTATTTACAAGGAAATATGTTTTCTTTTGTATTCAAATTTGTTTTCACGTGAAAATAACACACAATAAATTTACGGGTCAGAGAAATTTGCCGGGTCCTCCTTTTCAATGAAATGTCCTCCGTTTGCGACAATCAATTAAATCAATACAGTAACACAAATTTATCAATTTTATTTTATAGTCCAGGAAACCACTCCTCCGTCCTAATAAAGGAAACAATGGATAATAACACTTATATTTTACTTGTTACATACGATCTTAATTGGCGATTAATAAAAACTTAACGTTAAACCAATGTTCGTTAACCGCGCCTTTAGTACAGAAGTATGTAGCCTAGCGAAGAAAACGAAGATCTGATTCCGGCCATGGCTAAACCAAAAACCACATGAGAAGAATAGCTGATGTACTTATACGCCAGCAGGTGAAAGAATTGGGAAGAAGGGAGGGGGGCTGTAAATGATGGAGGGAGGGGAGAGAAGTAGAGGAATGCATCATCGCACATCTGGCCGACGCGTAATTAGCACCGTGTTTCCGAACAGCTTTTAATCCGGCAAAATTTTCGCGCCGAGAAATCGAGAGGTAGAGGCGCCAGAGGAAGAAGGGGCTAGGGAAACGTCGATAGACCGGTGCTGCGCGGCAAAGGTCAGAGTTCGAGGGATGGTCCTGGTGTGGGGAGGGGTGGGGAGCTATGTCGCTTTTTGACGGGCCTATCAAACAGGACGGGGAAACAGCTACAGCTGAGTGACACGGAGCCGGCCGTCACGAGGGAACATCCGATAATGCATGTCGCTCACCGCGCTTGTCTCCTGATGCAACAATACACACGAGTCGCGCTTATATCACCTACACATACTGCGTTACAAATGTGTACATATGTACAGGAAAAAAGTAGCACATTCGGCAATTTCTTAAAATAAAAAAGTTATTCACTGTTTAATTTTTTCTTTTGCCAGGTTACATAGCCGATGGCATGTTTTTTCACTGTGAATTATTTCGTTTAAGTAAGTCAACTCGTTTTCACTATTTTGATGCCAGCAGAGCATGCTAATTTTTACTTTGAAGCAGCGTTGTGAGAAAACTATGCGAGCTAAAATTATTTCGTAAGAGGAAACTGTACTGAAGTATCGTCTACAAAACAAATGGTATTTCATAAAAATATAATAATCTGATAAAACCGTAAACCTTAAGGTTCCTATCTGCCTGCGTTTGGAACGCATTGCAGCGAGTTACAAGTAATCATATTTGGAAGAAACGCCTCAACGCGCATTAAGTTTAGACATCTATGAAAAAAAAAAAAAAACATTTCAAACAATGTTACTATGGGTTTAAAAATTAGGATCGCTTATTGGAAACACGATTATAAAGACTCTCAAAATTGCTAAAAACATATTTTTCAAACTGCAGTATCGACAAAAATTCCAACCGGATTCGCAAAAAAAAAAATAATAATAATACATATAAGCGCTGGAATTTGAACCATAAGTATCGCAAATAAAATAATACGGTCACCGCTAAAAGTGCCATAGGAAAATGAATAATAGTAAAGCTCTGCGCGTCAGTTGCGAGGTTTGTATGTAGAGGCGATAATGTATTATATACGCCGACCGACGTCGCTCTTAACGCTCCATCGGTTTTGTTCCTCACATACACCAACACAACCTACCTGGATAAGAACCGTAACCGTGTTCAAGTGCGATGAAATCATAATTTTATATTTTTATGAAATAATGTTAGTTTTATCGACGATACTTGCGAGTATAATTGACTGTTACGAAACAATTTTAACTCCCATAGTTTTCTCATAACGGTACGACAAAGTCAAAATTTGCTACATAAAATAATTCACTGTGATATAACATCCCATGAGCTATGCAATAAAGGATTAAAATACCGTAACGTAATATTTTGAATTTTTAAAAAAAATCGCAAAAATACAAGAAAAAAATTGAAAATTCAGAAATTTTTTTTCAATACTAAAATAGTTCACTGGATTTTTTTTAAATGTTTCATTACGTAGACAGGCATATGTTATTTCACTGTGAATTATTTCACTTACGTAAGTCAATTTTTTTTCACCGTTATGAGAAAATTATGCACGTTAAAATTGTTTTGTAAAAGGGAATTGTACTCAAATATCGTCTATAAAACTAACATTTCATAAAAATATAAAATTATGATTTTATCGCACTTAAACACCCTTTAGGTAGCCGCCTACCTGCAAATCAGACTCAGAAGTGACGGAGCCATAAGAGCGACCCTGAAACACAAGCATCAAATGTCGCATCGCCACGAGCCAAGCGCTGTACTAGCGTGCAACACGATTTTGGCGCCCCTACGAGTCAGAAAACATGATTTTATTGTATTATTGAGATATAAAATTCCACAGTCCGACAATATGAAATAATGAAGTGTCACCAATAAGCACACTTGAATATCTAGCTACCTAAACAACTCCACTAAGTAAACGTTCATTATATCAGGCTTACAGTGCAAGTATTCAGTACCTAGTTAGTTACACGATATTCATTCTAATAAAAATAAGAGGGCATATCGTCTGAAACTCTGAAATAAGAGATCTTGTTAACTGCTACAGCTACTGATGCCCTTCAGTAATGGCAACTGTATTGAGAACTCGAGAGTTAAATTCCTTACATTTAAACAAGTATGGTCTCAAAAAATGTTCAGTCATTAGCCCGTAGAGGATTAATGGTATTAAATGCAACACAATTACTGTTTCGGAGAATGACTTAGTGGCTATTTAAACTTTATTTGTAATTTTTTTTAGAAAATTTGTATTTAAAAATGTTACAGTTTCTGTTAGCTGTATAGTCAATATTTAGACTTGAAAACCACTTAAATAGCACCCATTTGCATACTAAACTCCAAATTTGGACCCCCTGGTTTGAAACGTCTGAAACGTCATTACAGGAAAAAACTCGCAAATTAATTTCTGTCAACGATCATGCCCCTGCCCCGGTTTTTTTAAAGAATACGTTGAATTGAGAGCAGTACGAGAATGTCCAATGTACATGAAAATACAATAAAGAAGCGATCGTTTAATTTTGAAAACTGTATCTATCACTCACCGGGCATTAAATGTGTAACTTCGACCATATATTAATAAACAATAATTTTAACCATGCGAAAATAATTGTTAACCTAAATAACAGCAGAATTAACACATGGGAACGTATTTTTTCCCACAGTTTTGAAGTATAACTAAACAATATTTCATATTTTACGGGATTTTTACGAAGTAATTTTTAGTATGTACTTGAACACAACATGCGAGTCCATACAACGAATTAATCGTGTTTTTCCGGGAAACAACAGTTTCCAAGCATCACCGTGGTTATTACATTTTCCATATAAACACGAAATAACGCAATATATTTCCCAGTAAGAAGCTATAAATTTTATACATTTCAACAAAATTATTTATGTTAATCGGGAACTGACGTAACGTTGACTTCTGCATAATATCTTCGTTCATAAGGTGTCAAACATAATTTATTTTTTGCATTACAACACTACTGGCACTAACTTGTATTAGAGCTGTTCAAATTCTCATTTTTCATCTGTGTTTTTTGCGTATTTTGCTCACCAATAGTAATTCAAGTTTTATAAAAAATACTTCGATATAAAAATATACCAATAAGGAATTTTTGCTATAACTCCCACACAATTATTAAGACTAACAAACATCGTGGATTAAGTAAAGCCACGTCTACCATTTCTTTGACGGTCCCCGGATTTTCGCACGTGGGAATCGTGCCGGACGATGCCGCTGGTCGGCGGGTTTTCTCGGAGATCTCCCGTTTCCCCCGCCCCCTTCATTTAGGCGCTGCTCCATACTCGCATCATGTCATCCCTCACCAGCGCTTAAGACCTCGATGTTAAGCGCTGACCAAAATATCTCGCTCACTCACCACTTCTTTGAAAAATGGCAGTATTTTTATGCCGCAGATGTAGGTACAGTTAAATGAGGAAGGAGCAGTGACGGAATGTAATGGCGGAAGTATCCCAAAAAAAATGGAAGGTTACCGGCAACGTTCACGGCGTTTCTCACATGCGAAGAGTCGCAATATCAACAACTACTTTGAAATTAATATGAAAAAAATATTATTGCAATTATTTTTATAAACAATAATTCTTTCTCTTTTTTCTGCAGATTTATTGGAACTTATTTCTTGTACCACAAAAATATAAGATTTACAATAGAAAATCTCTCTTAATAATTTGTGGACGTGTCCTAACCAAATGTGGGCTACAGACGAAATATAAGTTATTAATTTAAAAAAATATGTTGCATGCAACGTAGCACAGATGCTTTATCATTGCTTGATTACGATTAAAATCTGTACCATCCTAAAAAATTTTACCCCCATAATCTCGTAACTGCTATAAGGCATAACATTACAATTTGAGATGTTTTTCAAAAAGAGGAATATGTCCGTCTGCTTATTTATCTTTAACTCTGACGTCTATGAGACTAAGTTCGCGAAAATGTTTGTCTATATATAAAATTTTTAAATATTACACCACATATATTCTAAGTTTTTGAAAGCCTAGCAATCTACAAGCCTCTACAACTTTTCTGGACACGTCGCAAATCGTTGTAAGAAGTGCAGTTGTGGGAATACCAAGCACATCTCGTCCCCAAAGTGTGACAGCAGTTTCCACTGCGCGGTCCTTCCCGCGCAGAACCCAGGTCACAGACGACCCAGGTAGTCAGTCACCCTCTTTCGTCTGCACGCACACAGACCCCGAGGCTCCCGAGCTTGACTTCAAAACACGGAACAAGGCCTCTCCACAACTGAATGTTTGGCGCGCACCAGTGGCAAGCCAACTTTATTGGCGATATTATGGGTCTGTGCCCGTGCAATGGAAATGGCTATCACGCTGTGCTGACGAGATGTGGTTGGTATTTCCGTAACTGCACTTCGTACAATTGTAGGCGAGTCCAGAGTAACTGTAGGGTCATGAAGAGTGCTAGCCTTTCAAAAACTTAGAATATACGAGAAGATATATTTTATTATTTTATAAAAAGACAGTTTGATGATATAATCGACCAGCTAATACACTTAATATTTTGGCGATGTTACAGTCTCGTAGATGCAATAGTTAAAAATTAATAAGTAAACAAACATATTCTCATTTTAAAAAACGACCAAAATTGTAATGTTAATTAATACGCATTGTCTATTGCAAGACAGGAAACACTTCCACAAAGTGTTAAAATATTTTCTATTGTACATTTTATATTTTTGTGATGCACTGTCATAAATAAGGTTCAATAAAAACTACAAGATAAAGAGAACTAATATTTACAAAAATTAATAACAGAATCATTGAATTTTTTTTATTTTTGTATTTTCACATAACTACATAATAGTTGGTGTTACAACTTTTCTCACTTAAGAAACGCCGTGTACGTTGCCGGTAACCGTCCATTTGGCGGGGGGGGGGGGGGAGAGATATACTCCAGCCATTACATCTCGTCGCTGCTTCATCCTCAGCTCACTTCATCTTAATCTGCTGCAAAAAGAAGTTAAAAAAAAAAAAAATAGTAGACTCAGCTTTACTTTATGCACAATATTTAAGGTCTAAATCCTCGAAATTGTGTTGGAATAATAGCAACAAAAAATGCTCAATTGGTGTATTTTATACTGCAGAAATTTGTAAAAATTAATTATTATCGATTAGTAAAATACGTTCAAATAACAGGCCAAAAATTGTATTTGAACACCCCTAATACAAATCCGTTACAGAACTATTATTACTACATTTAAAAAAATTACGTTTGACATAATTTAAAAGAAAATTAGTTGAAGTCAGTCACGTCTGTTGCCGATTAACAAACTGTTGTAATTCGCTGAATGCTGGAAAATATATTGGTTAGTTATTTCGTGTTCCTTTGCAAAACCAATTCGTAACTTTCTCTGCATAACGGCTAACGACCAACACTAACCACGGTTAATCTGTCCGTGTAAGAACAGTTGAGAACGAATTTGTCCTCATTACCGCAGGCAGGGAAGTGTGCTTGCCGCAGTACGCAGCAAGGCGCGACTAAAGAGCTACCACTACACGGTTGTTGAAATTCACGCCTGACGCAGTACACACGGTGATACAGTCGCTAGGCGTAAAAGTGAAAGCCGTCAAAAGACTGCATTCCAACACGCCACGTGTTCTTTCACCAAACTTGTGGCTAGGCGCGGCAGTTAATTCATATACAAGGCTACATTTGTATCCACCAAAATCTATGTATGCATTCTTGATGTCTCGTGGTTAGAGGGAGGCCGCGGTTGGCTAGAGCACTCGCCTCCCACCAAGCCGATTCGGGTTCGATTCCCGGCGGGGATCTCCCATTTTCCCCGCCCCCTCCTTCCGACGCTGCTCCAACACTCGCATCATTCCACCCCTCACCAGCGCTGAACACCTGTTAGGTGCTGACCAAAATCTCTTCACTCTTGATTAGAGCTAATGATTATTCGTGTAGACAATTTTGTTGCAACATGTTTCAATGCCTTACGTCCACACCTGCACCTATGCTTCATTAGGCTTAATTCTACTACAGGTTAGAAAGAAAATACGTTTTCTAATGGGAAAGCTCGGCACAGGGAAATTTTCTGCCACTAGTTCGCTTCAATCGCTAATGTACCAGATACATTTTTATTTTCACTTTCCGTATTTTTTTTTAATACAAATAATTGTTATTCTTTATTTTTATGAGCATGACATTGTAGCCTGCAATGTCTTTGTCCATTGTGATTTTTTTTTAGTTTGGTATATCAGTTGGTTTTAGTGTTGTCCTTAAAACGGAAACATGCAAAATATGACTAATAAGCCATTACGCGAAAACTATGAGAGATAAAAAAATTTCATAAGAGCCAAATTTAGTCACATTTTGTGTTTAAAATAAAAAAAAATCTTATACAAATAAAAAATAAAATAATGGTGATGAAAATTATGATAGCCATGCCCTTAATAATACATCCCTATAATAGAGATTACTAAATAAAAAAATCCTACCTTTATTTGAATTAAACGCCACTGGCGAAGAAAATTATCACGGAAGAACGGCTTACCAGGAAATTAATTTGTATGCGAACTGAATTGACATTAATTACGATGCCAGATCAGAGAATGAGTGAAAATATGAGACTCACTGTACAACAGACCTGGGTAGCGTGAATAATTTTTTTCATTATGTTTCCGATAAAACCCGCGGAGCCAGCTAATTATCGAATGAAAAGGGAAAAACCACTCACCACAACCGACACATTACTGTACTAGAAAGTTATTTATCAACATGCGATAAAAAAACGTTACGACAATGCAATACAGACATAACGTGTAAAAACCGAACTGAGGTACAGATAGTCCTGTTCTGGCCACGGGGAGTCTTCGGCGGTGTCGAATTACCAATTTTGACGCGTGGGAACAGCGTAGCGATAAGAGCCAGTGTCCCACCCTTGACGAGAAGCATATCGCCTCTATTCGGAGCGCGCCAAACTGGCGTGCAAGGTATTCGTAGTAGTGCTTTTCCTACGGGACACGGCCGTAGAAGAACAAATCTGGACACTCGCCTGAAAACTTGGCCCCCTTGTTGTTTGGCTGCAGTTCACCAACCGATAATGCTATACATTTTTGGCGCTGTAATCCGGGCTGTCGGTCACAAACTCCGCCCACTTCCCTCCCACAAAGATAAACAATTTATCAAAACGTATTTTTTTTTATCAATTTATGAAATACTTCCTTCGCTCAACATTTTAAATCATGGCTCCGCAATCTTTATTTACTTTATAATGTTAACAATGGAAAAAAGTAGGCGGAGATTTGAGTCCGACCGCCCGGATTACAGCGCCAAACAGTACATTCTCGGTAACTTGACAAACTACAGCCAAACAAGGGGGTCAAGCAAAATACATTGTTAGATAGGCGAGTGTCCAGACCTGTACTTCTACGGCCGTGCTACGGAACTAGAAGCGATGACCACAACATTTTATTTTTGAATAGTAGGCCTATGAAATAAAGACCAACGCATGCCTCTCGCTTTGCACTCTACGATTTCAGGAAATATTGCCAGAGTTACAGCAGTAAAAAAACACCGTTTTACGCCATTTTGAGACGCCCAAAAATCATGTAGTTAACAAGCGTGCTGAATTCATAGTTTCAAAAGTGTGTTATTTTCGTAGGCAAACATAATTTGAATAAGTTAAACGGATTCGCGTAAAAAAAAAGAATACGCGTGACACGCTTCAACGCCGTCCATGCGCCAGCCGAGGACACAGACAAGCTGCCAATAACCATGAAGCAAAGCTGCACATGTGCACGTAAGGCATTAAAACAAGGTGGTGCCAGGGGCGTCATTTAGGGGGGGGAGGGAGGGCAAATGCCTCCCCTGGATTTAGAACTTTAAGTGTATAAAATACATTTTTGTATTTTGTTATCTAAATAATGCTAACTTAAGCACATAAAACGGAAGTTTTATTATTAAAATTTCTAACTTACACATGCTTAATTAATAAAAAAAGATGCGACAACTTCACTCCCACCGAAAAAAAAATTTCCCCCTCCCCTCCCCCCAAAGAAAAACCTGAAATGACGCCCATGACCTGGTGCTTTTATTTTCCTCCAAAAATCTGTGGCTTGACGAACAACATGTGCGTAGCGCCCCAATTGTTCTGCCCCAGATGTGTGCTAAATTACAACTTCCCGTCTCGCGACAATGTGCCGCGTTCGTAAAATTCAACACCGCGAAATCGTCCACCCACACAGAGCCTGGTAAAGACAACGTGACAAATGTGTATAGGACTACTCTCTATTTAGCTAATCTGTTAAATTTGACACTCATGAGGACACGACTTTTTAAGGGCGTTCCAGAGGGGAAAAAAACATAATTTTATATTTCTATGAAACAGTGCTAGTTTTATAGACGTTACTTGCGAGTACATTATCCTCTATAAAAAAATCGCTCATCCAGTTTTCGCATAATAGCGATTCAAACCTTTTTTTTTTAAATAGGACAATGCACTGCATAGTCATGTCTACAAAACTTACACTGCTTCATACAAATACAAAATTATGTTTTTTTTTCTCTGGAACGCACTTAAGTGTTATAAACGTCTGATAAAATGTCTACATTTTTAGATCTAAAATGATCCTGACATGTCAGTTTCAACATTAGTACTGTAAATTTTGTCTTGCATTGTGACATTACATTATACTAACAGTAACTGCCCATAAGTAGATGTAAAAATTTACTAAGATATGCGAAAACATCACAACATTAGTAGATACATTTGCATCGATGAAGTAAACGAGTGGGGTCCAGAGAAAAAAAAACACACATTAAGTGACAAACAAGTGGTACCAGTGTTCCATCACGTGCCTTCTTACGACCGACCCTACATTTGGTTGGTCATACGGCTCGCACGAGGGGCGGGGGGAAATGAGGGGCTACGAACGTAAACTGCATTGCGGCTATGGCGGTGGGAACTTTTTTGAACTTTCCTCGACTGGGAAAGACACGCAACTAAGTGCAGCGGGAAGACAATCGTTGTTAAGATGGCGAGCAGGATGACAGAGGAAGGGGAACGAGGACTAAAGTGGAAAACGCACTGCGGCAAATCCACCGGCCAGCACAAGCGCCCACACGACCTGACAAGCACACAAATGTCTTCATGGCTTGCTAATGGTGAATGAACTGAAGTACCTATATCCAAATATAATCCCTACTTTAATGCCATATTTCAACAACACAACTACTCACTTTCTTACGTACGCTCACCCATACATCATATGCGAACGTACGTGAACAAATTAATCAAGATCTGCTTCTTGCCATGTCTTCGACCACATCCTCACTACGAACAATGTTATCTTGTGTATGCCTTATTCTCACTCAGACAATATCGAGATTTCCTATTCTCCCACTCCTCACTACTTCATCGCGAAACCCGCCCTATCGGGTTATCTATTTTTCATTCTTGGCTGAGCACAATTTTCAAAAGTCTTCAATCTCTCTTCGCAGTGTGGGGTGCTTACTCCGCGCAGTTACTGAGCAATGAAGTGAACAGACGGGCCACACACACACACATGCTGGATTTTAAATTAACAAAAAATATTGCACGGCAGAAATAGAGGGCTATGCATCGAAACTGCAAATACCTTATGTTAAACACCGCCGAAACCATAAACAAAACAACGGTGTTTTACTGGATACTCAAATCTACCGCACTGCATTTTTCTCACTTTTGGCGTAATATTGCATTGTCACGCCCACAAATATCACACCACCAGCAAGCAAATAAACGGATAGCTTGATACCTATTCAGGTCCTACTACTTACACAAAATCATTTCTTAGTATGGTAAAAAAAATATCTTATGAGGGTCTAATTCTTTGAAAGAACCTCCATAGCTCCGAAAAAGATTGTATTTGATGGTTACAGGAGAAAAATATAAGGAACACAATGTGGGACTTGGGACAAACGATGCTGTTGATCATTAGTTCCTTAGAGGATAAAATTTTTCTTGCCCTTTCATTCTAGTGCAGCTTCATTCTCATGTCATACTGCCCTTCACCAGCACTGAAGACCTCGCTATATTGGAGGCCTCCCGAGGACAAGGCTACGGATGTACACGTTAAGGACGTTCCAAGTGTGATAAAACCATAATTTCATATAGTGTTAGTTCTATAGACAATACTTGAAGTACAGTTTCCTCTTACAGAACAATTCTAGCTTGCGTAGTTTTCTCATAACTGTGCATCAAAGTCAAAATATGCTTGTTCTGCTGCCATGCAAATAGTGACAGTCAATTGACTTACGTAAGTGAAATAATTAATCGTGAAATAACATGCCATGGGCTACGTAATAAAACATTTTTAAAATATCCCATGAACCATTTTTATATTTAAAAAAAAAAAAAGTTGAATTTGCCATTTTTTGTGATCTTTTTAAAAAATTCAAATATTATGTTGTGGGTTTTAAAACGTTTTATTGTAGAGCTTATGAGATGTTAGATTACAGTGAATTATTTCATTTAGTAGATCAATTAGTTCTGTGTATTTAATATTGTTGAGATATAGTAGCTAGTACTAGTACAAGAAAAGTGCAAAAAAATGTTAATCATAATTTCATTATTAAAAACTAATTTCAGAAATTTTGAGGAATTAACATAATTGTAAAACACAAGTTTAAAAACTTGTTATGCAGTACCACGTTGATCTGCATCTCGCAATGAATACTAAATATACTAGCACACAATAAAGACGTTTTGTGAAAATTTATTCAGATGTATGAATGCAGGTACATTTTAAATTGAATGACCAAATTCAAATAAAAACTAGCTAAACATTAAACACTGATCGAAGGTGCTCAAATTGTTCGATTCTTCATTTAATTACCAGGTCTCTCAGAAGCACTTCGATCAGCGTAATAATTGATATTCTTCTTCTTTCTTTTAAATTTGCATTGCATACGCCCTATTATTTACGGTTTTGAAAAACTGTTTTTTTTTTTTTTTGCGATTTTACCAAATTGCCTTTGATGTGAAGTCACAAAACCATTTAAAAAAACCCTTAAAAGTAAAACAAAAAAATACATTAACAGCCTTAAATTATATTCGGTAGGATGCCAAATCACCTTTAACAATACCACTTTCGGACAAAAACCATTTTGCACAGAGATGATGAAAAATTGATACAGGAATTAAAATGAGACAAAAAATTATAAGCAGGTGTTTTAGTGTGTATTTAGTAAAGAATGACTATTTACTCAGTTTTCAAGTACCTGTCTATAACAATAAGGACCTCAACTAGATGAATTAAAACTGTCAGTGGTGACATAATTAAGGTTTGACAGATACTAAGTCACATCTACAATTCAACACTTCTATTCCCTATCCATGTTCCCGCTAGAGTACTGAGGTAGGCTGCGTCCTTGTGTGTTCCAATGCCACTTCAAATTATTAAGTCATATCTGAATCACATGTTCTCTCTCTACTTACACTCCTACACTCTCATAGACCAGCCAAGGCAGAACTCTCCAAGACACTGTGTTGGAAAAACATCGAGGGAGCTCAAATGTTCCACTTACTAACATCTATAATGGAGTATCACCCCAAGACACTTAACTTGCAAGGTGACCACATCCTTTTATTTGTGGGAAGCATGGTAAGTCAAATACATGTTTCTATAATTGCATATTTCCAATCTGGTCAATATTTTTCCATGTACGGATACGTGAAAAAGAACAGTACCTACAAAACATTTTTTATATTTAATTTTTAATCAAATATTTTTCCTTTAGTGCAATTTCTGACGCTAACATATAAGTTACAAAATTACATCATAAATAATTAGTTCACTAGAAATGCATCACAGCAGTTATTTGTTTGCTTACAAAGTTGGTAAAAACTATGTTCTAAGTCTAACCTACTTTTTTTTTTTAAACTGACAGTAAAATTTATGCCAATTTCAATCAATGGATTTACCATTAATTTATGTAAGCCTACCTTAAACCATTTCAACACATATCTACTACCCACTTCCAGATATTATCAACATGTTCTGTTCTGCCACTCTTCTACTTCCTTAATGAGCTGAGCACTTACAGGTGTCACCTACCACGTGCTTGAAATAGGTTGCAATGCACTGGAAAATAGGTTTCTTGTATGAAACTGCCATTTGTTGGCTAAATAATTTTTTGCTAGGGTACCACCTACCACCATGCTCATTAAAAACACTGTTTCTAAGCCCTTCAACATAGCTAAGAACTGCCTTTTCAGAATGGTGTTCTTCAAAATTTACAAACCATATATATGCAAAACTCAATAATGAAATTAACTTTGCTACAGACTTTTCTAAAGTAAAATTATATGGACACCACTTAAAATTCCATAGTAAAAATGGATCTACGTGAACCTCGCACGCCAGTTCCACAATTTGGCTCGTGGTGATGCGTTTGTTTGTTGAGTACTTTAAGGTCACTCTTTTAGATCAGTCATTTGTGAGACTTTAATGCACGAGTCGACAGCACCCTTAACATCAAAGGACTTCAGCGCTTGTGAAGATGTAGGTATGAAGCAGTGCCAAAATGCTAATGTGAGTGCCCAGAGAGAAACCCCAATTTGAAAACCTGGAGCAACGCTACAAGGAAATGAACCAAGCAAGATAAGTGTTCTGATAGCTTCACCACTTGTGCAGTCCTGAGGATGCGTAGGCGATACAAGGTGAGAACAGAGCAACAACAGAATGCAAGGGTGGAGGAAAAAAATAAATAATAAATAATATAAAAAATTGCAGGGGTGTCAACAGAGAGAAATAACCTCTAATTACGCCACTGTGGTATCTTGGTTGTAATTTATGAAAGGAAGCAGCTCTCTGACCGCAGGTTAGCACATCATACCCTAAAAAATTGTACCTAGAATGGGAACAGAAATCTAAGTGTGAATACTAGCTCGCAAGAAGCATAGGTCCCAGAAAAGACCCCAAAAAAGTGTCCTTTGGTAACAAAATTTTAAATCTTAATATTAAAAATAAAAGCTCTACTACACAAGTTAAGTGGTCTTAATTTGGAGAACTTCAAACATAAGCACTGCACAAGAAACAGAATGTTAACTGTTGACAATACCTAAACTGATAGATTAGCTATAGGCAGTTCGGGATAAAGAGAGCACTTAAAATAGCCCTGCTGAACTTCTATTTTCAACCAATTCGTATCTTTCCGCCCGTAACGGCTAACATCAAATGCATTACATAACTCTGGACACGTCACTTGATGTTTGTGTCTAAGATAAATTACGCAGTCGGTAGGAACTTATATACCAGTAGTCCGATAAAAATAAGTTTATTAATTACTATATAGAACACAAATATGTCAAATTCATTTGATTTAATTTCAATATTGCAGCATTTAATCAAGACAATACACTGAACTATTTTGACAATGCGCTGCCAACCGTATAATGAGTAAGGTAACTATATATTGTTAAATTATATGAAGTAACAGTAAACAATTTTTTTCAAAGGTTAAATCTTTAGTGCTCACTTTATTCCGAATGGCCTAGGATTTTGATTACAATTATCAGACAAAGTGATTAAGAATAATTAATATCAGTAGGTCTAGTTAATCTTAACAACTTTTAAATGTAAAATTCATGGATTACGCTATATTCTATCTCAATTATAAGGTAGCTATAAAAATTTATTCAGATTTATTTGTGGGAAACATGCTTAACGTTGAAAAGCAACATTCATTAAATATAGGCTACACAGTCTTATAAAAACTAATAATATTTGTAAGGAAGATGGCAGGATGTTACAAAATATAATCACACAAAAATGTTATTGTTCAGAGCTTATTTATGAATTGTAATTACTTTACACCACCAAATATTCAAGTAACATACTTTATATTGATTTTTAACTTAATTTTCTTTCTAGTTTTTCCAGGTCTGCAAGATTTATGGAGCATCAACGATCCTGTAGTAAGAAACTAGGAATCCTATAACTTATGTATAGGACAATATTTGCTGATAAACACACACTGCCTACTAGACGTTCAAAACATAAGGCTCTTAACATACAAATTTAGAATAGAAATTATTATAAAGAAATGAAACTTACCTCTTCTATTTCTCTTGTAAATTTGACTGGCCGCAGATAAAAGAGCAGCACACAAACGTGGATAAGGTTTATGCCGACAAAAATGGCATTCCACAGGAAGGCATCGAAGGAGCACCTGACGGCCCAGCCCCACAGAGCGAAGAAGCCGCAGCCCACAAGCAGCGTGCACCGCAGGTACAGGATGCCGTACATACCGTTAGGTGCAAGGTACGATAGGAAGAAGAACGTGTTGGCCAATTGGAAGTACACATGGTTCACAGGGCCCCACTGAGAGCAGTGCGTCACTCCGAACACAGAAGACAGCAGACTGATATTATAAGTTGTGCCATTGGGCCAGTCGTCGGTGGCCCCATGAATCCCCCCATCTGCATCATCATCCCCTGTTACCCCCATAGCCCCTCCAACCACAGACGTCACTGTGGTTGAAAGCGAGTAACCGATGGAGCTGGCATTGTTCACGCTGCTGCCATTCACCAGGGGCAAGGCACTCGCTAATGACATGGATCACACGCCCTAAATTTTCACTTAACTGAAGAAGCAAGCGAGCAAAGCAAACTTAATGCTGCTGCCTAGAAAAACATTTTACAGAACATAAATGAACTAAAATTAGTAAAATTGCACAGTCAGAAATTGTTCTTCACATGATGGCAGGATTCACTCTTTGGCACATTTTCTGGAGGAATGCCAGCAGAACGAATTTTGGAATGTACACAAGTCGACAATCGTCGCATTGATGAATCCGAAACCTGAAAATTTACATGCCACATTAAAATTGGTGTTATGAGCACTAATAAAAACTATAATTTACATGAAAAACAACACAGGGTAGCTATAGAAAAACCACAATCAGGAAGCAGCAGTAAATGAAATCTTATCAATATACAACAGGTAGGTAGGCCTAAGTGAAATATGAAGGACAGTTGACAGTGTGTGTACAACCAGCCTCATGGAAGTCTGTGTAACAGTCACATAACAGAAAAAACATGAGTCTAGACAAAATAATAAAAATGATAACTGATAGGTTAGCACTAGATAAAGCATCTGCATATTGAAATCACTGTCACAGAGACAATTAGAATAAGTTACTAGCAAATTTGTATTTAATAGTTTTGAATTGTGTCAATTACTGTATTTACAAACTAAGGGTGCCAGCATAAATTAATGTCTAAGGATGCAAATCAGCAATGCAATATTTTAACTTGGCATTAGTGCAAAATACTAGCACAGCTGCTTTTTAATTTGTCACAAGATCATGGTGTTTTTGTCATGTGAAGCAAAGTGCAACACACAACTTATGACAGCCGTGAATGAATAAAATGTGTAGAGCTCAAGTTATGCCTTTGGAAATTTTTGTTTCATCCCATATTTCAAAAATACTACTTTCGGCTTTTTCTTTTTATATGTTTAAAGGTATAAGTTACGGAATTATATTATAGAATGCCCTAACCACGAGTCTGTTATGAAGCAATGCCAAAGCTGATGAAATTGTGAGTACTGTTAACATATAAATTTTGGGTAAGAAAATTCAGTAAACTGTTAAAAAAACATCAAAAATGTTTCAAGGCAGGTTATTTTACTAAGTACCCAAAAATTTTGAAACCTAGTAATACAGTTTTAAAAAATTCAGTTTTTTTATGGTTTAAAAATTTTCACTGCTTTATTAGATTTAGCAGCACATTTATGCGACTTTTATAACTCGTCCCATTACGACTACTTACAGTACCTAGTTAAATGTGTCTCTCTTAAGAATAATTTAGCACCTTTTGTAAAGCCTAGGAATACAAATTTGCACAACTGTATTTCCCAATGTACAATTTATCAAAGAATACAAATGAACCCATCTGGTCAAGTATACATCTCAATACTGTATCTGGTAGTAATATTGAAACTATCCAGTCAATATACTTCACAATACCAATTCTGGCACTGACTTTACCGACTACTCTCTGCTGAATGATAAAACACAGTGTCAGCAACAGAAACGTCAGTGGTTCAACACTTACAGAATGTTTTGAAAACTAAAACATTTTTCTCTCTCTATTTTAGAGTACAATTGAGTCCATCCACCCACGGTGGACAATATATTCTAAAATTGTCCAATCCCCCCCTTTTTTTTCTCAATTACAATGGCTAGCTAGTTCTAATCCTAGAGGTGACTGGCAATCAATGATATCATCTGGCAACACCATGTTTGTGATGTCATAATATAAAAAGCTATAGTACCAAGTTGTGCTATTTTCCTGGCAATACAAACGAGTCACCTCAAGTGCATACTCTGTTTGGTCTATTTCAAACATAAATGAAACACAATGCCTTCTGATCTTGTAAGTACAATGACTACAATAATTATCTGTGTGATTACGTTGTGTGTTCAAATGCTTGGTCCATAACTGCTCTAGGTAAAGAACACATTTTAAGATCTGATTATTGTTTGTTTGTTCATTAACAATAAATTTTTATCTTTCCACCACACTAATACCATAACTTAGCTAATATTTCACCATATTAAGAACTTAACACCTGAACACACAGTAGTAGCCTATGTATTTTGTCCTCTACCATTAACAGCGCATAACCTAATCCCCAGCACACTACAATGGTAATTTACTTATTTATAAGTGCAAAATAATCATCTATAATCTCCAAATCCCTCTCTAACAAATTTGATGTTTAAGCATCATTTGTTCCCTTACCCCTGATTTTTTTAATATTTATTTTACTTTTCTCAAGACCCCTAACAAGGGCCTATAGACTCTGGGGTATAGAATTTGTCAACTTAAATTACATTTCATTACATCAAGTATTCTTGATTTCAAAGTACAAAAAGATTAGAACAAACATCATACATAATCTCATTTGAGAATCACAATACATAACATTTTTTCTACAATCAATACAGTAGGGGCCTACCATAAGCCCTCTTCACAGGTTCATAACACGTCAATAACATAAAATTAAGTAGGCCTAAATATAATAATTAAAACACCCCTGAACTATATGCCCATTATGCATGTGCATTTAAAAATTCATTAATTTCATTACTATCATAAAAACATGAATTTAGTAATTTTATTTTCATTAGTAATTTATTTTAAGAAGCTTATTAGACATCATTAACCCTGCATAGTAGTAGCCTTTCTCAAATTTAACTGTAGCATGTTATACAACTGCTAATTTGTAAGCATTTATTATATTATTTTTACTATACCACTGAATGTTTTGTTCAACAATTTTAATGTGTATGTAAATATTCATTAAAAAAAGGTTGGGATTTTGCGATATGGACTGTTCGAAAATCAGTGGTAGTAAATTTAATCCCACACATTCCAAGGCTCCAGTTTAGTTGCTGAAAGGATTAGCTATCACATCAGTATGGGAATAAGGATTATTTGAGCGGGCAAGTATCTCAGCACATGTGTGGGTTAAGAGCACGAAACATGCATGTGCTCGATGTGCTACCTTCAAACCTCAACGGTTTTAATGTTAACACTGCCGAAGCATATCATCTCACACTCATGAAAAAAATTTTTAGCACATCATTTGTATAAAACATTTCAACTGGCATCATATGAACTTGCCTGTTAACACGACCCAGGCGAAATGAAGTAACACACAAAGAGCTTAGCTACAGATGATAATAAGTTTTATACTAGCAATTGGGCGAACGCCTGGTGGCGAGCAGATTCTTCCCCATCCTCCTGTCCATTCCTAAACCTTCCAACTCCCCTAAATGTCACCTACTCCTCCTGCAGCGCATTCCACTCCCTTACCGTCCTAACCAGCATCGACTGTCTACAACTCTCCGTTCTCCTCCACACCCTCTGAATTATCTCACAGTTGCTACCTTTACCCTTAAAAGCTCCCTCAGTTAACTTGCAGACCAAATTTCCCCATCCCCATTCGTCACCCTATACAACCTGACCAGCCATTCCACCCTCCTCCAGTTGCTCATTTATTAGAAAATAGTATCACTGCTGATCCAAATAATTAGTTAACACAAAACCACTACCCTTTCTTACACCAACAGGATCAACATAGCCTGTAACATTTTTTCTTTGCCCTATATGCCAAGTAGGCTAGGCCTATTTTACCACACTATGAGACACATTATATATTCCACACATGTGTTGCCCTATGTTTTAGTACATTGCATACATGCTATGCTTTTATTTATAATTACTGTTTGTACAATAATGTTAGAAATAGGCTCCCAGCAAGTAAAAGTCTCATTTAATGAGTCCTATATTACTTGTACAATTTCTGTATATATTTTAGTCAACAGGGCAATAAAGAATTGAATAGCTGCAAATAAAACCGTTAATTCAGGATCACCTGTAATACACTAAATATCTATTTATGAATACATAAAATACCAACTAAAGCAATATAATAAAGATCACATTAATTTAATAAAGATCACATTAATTTCAATGCATAATTTGATCCAGGTGTAATTTTTATTAAATGGATACTGGTTTATTCTAATATTCCATTCAAGAACTAAATTTAAAAAAAAAACTTTCGCGGTGGGTGCATTTGTTTTCGACACAATTAAGCGTATTTTTAAAATGTCAAATATTGTATCGTTTCATGACCAAAAAAATTCAAGACACCCTTTTAAGATTATAAAATTGCAACTGGCACTAAAATACCTACCATAAAAATATTTAAAAAATAGAACATTAGTAGCCTAATAAACAAATCAATAGTCCATCACTTACCGTTTAAGAATTTTATGTTATTATTGCTGGTGGAGCGTAACATTAATAAATCTTTTCTGGTAGAGCTTAAACGGGCAAAACGGTGTAATTAAACAGAAATGACGTTTCCCAGACTTGACACACCATTTCGAGCGCGATCAAAGACACATAACCGTACCCGGCACTTCCAAAGGACTGCGGAGTGGATGCTAATTCTAAGCGGCTTGTCATATTGTCCCTATTGAAGTACAAAATTGTATAAAGTGCTGCCATCTCCAAATTTTAAGAGAACTAAAATTCACATTTTTAAAAATAAATGATAGGTGGCAGAACAGTACCACATTTGAATTTTACAAACGTGGTCACAGATGATTTCTCAACATGGTCATCATTAAATTTTAAGGTGTTCCCCATTGTTTAATGAATCCATGCAACTTACAATTCATACAATTTCTTTAAAGTAATAAACAAAGAACTAGGAATTGTACAGTTACAGATGCTCAAATAGAGGATTAAGTAGGTAACTTAACACACATTTTAATATACTCGACAACGAACAATGAAAATTATTAAAATTAAAACATTATAACCACTTATTAACAAGTTAAAATCAAATACACTCTTTATAACCACAAAATTTAATATCCCCTTTGCAAGAAAAATTAAGAAAAGAACTGTCTAAAACACAAACTGACATCGGTCAATGTAAACCTATTTGGGAAGACAATGCTCTCAATACCAGAACAACCCTTATGAGAAGACTTGAGGGCAAGAACTTGACAGTGAATATAGACAGAAGATATTTACTATTTTCAGTATGGCAGGGATTTAGGGTAAAAGAATCATTATCAAGGTCAAATTCATGTACTAGGTATGCTGTTCAATGTGTTTGATTAATCGTTTATACATTACTTTTTCAAGAACATTAGCAAAGACTGAATGTAGTGAAATAGGTCTATAATTATTTTCATTTTCTCTGTCATCGTTTTTTAATAACGGTTTAAAAATAACAGTTTTTAATCTGTCAGGAAACACACCAGTAACTACCACACAATTACATATTTCGCTCAAAGGAAAACTTACTAACTCTGCACAACTTATTTATTTATTTATTTACATACGTAATGACAAGATTACAATTCTTACATACAGGATACTAAATATTCTTTTAGCTTTTTCTTGTATTGTGTGGGATTATTTATTGTTTTTAGTCAACGAGGGAGTTCATTGTACAGTTTATAGCCTTGGGATGTAAGTGAAATTTTTCCTTTATTGGTTTTAACTGATGTCAGGTATATATTTGTACAATTTTTTGTGTTGTAGTTGTGATAAGGTGTAGGGGTAGAATTCCGTTTGCTGTGAACATGTAGGATCACATTGAGCCTGTAAAGTCTCCTGATAGGCAGAATTGCAAAGTTTTTGTACAGGTCCATTGTATGGTAGGTTTTTGGTAGAGTGAAGGTGTTTCTGAGTGCACGATTTTTAGCTACCTGTAGGGGTTTCAGAATCCTCTCAACTGCTGTGCCCCAGATCTGGCAGTGATACTGCAGGTGGCTGTGAACAAGTGCAAAATAAATCATTTTCCTTACCTCTATGGGAGTGTTGTGGAAGCGTCTTAAAATACCAGTGACTGGGAGGATTTTTCATAGTATCATTGCAACGTGGTAATGCCAATTTAGGTGCTGATCAAGTTGTAGGCCAAGGTATTTGATTACTTGTACCCGCTTTAATAACTGACCATTTACAGCAATTTGCTTCTGTGTGTCCAGTGAAAAATGTGGAGTGTGGGATATTATATATAAGCTTTTTTTTTTTTTTTTTTTTTTTAGATTAAGTGTTAATTTGTTTATTTAAACAAAAAAATTCACTTATGGTAAGCAGATCATGTTGCATGTTAGATATGGTGGTATCCACTTCATTACAAAAAAGGAGAGTGCTCATCCTAGGAAGCAGTCACTCAATATCTTCCTGTAACTTGTTCTCACGTCCCACCACTGAATAGAGCACACAATCATCAGCGAATAATCGTATTCTGCTGGTAACCTCCAAACCTATATCATTGACCATTATGGTAAACAATATCGGACCCCCCTGAATAGACCTTACCCTCAATTGAAACAGTACCTTCACTCTCTGAACCCTTTCCTGAGGAAATCTCCTATCCACCCAACCAAGCTCTTGTCTTCTAATAGGTCTTCCACCTTTTGCATAAGTTTCCCCATAAGGCACCTTGTCAAAGGCCTTTTCAAGGTCAATAAAACAGGCATCCACTTGCTTTCCCTCATCGACAACTTTCACCAGGTCCTCCAACAGACCGGCCAACTGAGTCTCACGTGAATATCCTTCTCTGAAACGATATTGGTATTCCCTCAGCCAGTTCTTTTCATGCATCACCTTAACTACGTACTGTGCTGCTAATCGTTCCATCACCTTCCCAGTATTCGATGTAAGACTCACTGGCCTGTAACTGCTGGGGAGCGACCTATTCTCTCCCTGCTTGTATATTGGTACCACCAGTGCGGCTGTGCCTCCTTCCATTCTATTGGGAGCTTACCTTGTTCCAGTGACCTGTCAAACAGCACTTTGAGATATTTACTTAACTTCTTTACAGCAAACTTTAATGCCCCATTTCCAATACCGTCTGGTCCGACCGCCTTGCTACTTACCAGCACTCTGATGACCCTAGCTATATCCTTCACTTGAATTCAAAATTTGTCACCTATTTTCCTATCCCCCTTATCATTCCTTTGCCACAAATATCATGTGGCTCAAAGACATCCAGGTATTGCCTTTGTAGCATATTAGCCTTCGCCTTGTCTGTTGATGCGACCAGACCCTCCCTATCTTTCAACTGCGGAATTTGAATTTCTGAAGTCATCTTCGAATGAAACTATATTTTTTATTTAAAGTGTTCAATTCGCTGCTTAGCCAACGCTTTTCGACTTAAGGTCTCCTCTATTCGGAAGAGCAAATTCGATGCCAAATTGAACAATCTGCTGCTGCATGCGTGCGTGTGTGAATTTGTTGTTTGTTTGTTTTACGGAAAAAAACAACTGATAAGACATTTGTCACCTGAAATGTTAACATAAGATTTTGGGCGTGCCCATAAATCAAAGAAGTTGTCACATCTTGTTTTTTTTTACTGTGTATAATATAAGGTATGCAAATAGTATAGTATGTTGCTGTGGGCTTGTTTATTTTGCGTGTTTTAGTAAATGTTTTTAGGTTATCTGTTATATTATTACAGAAGCATGGTATTTTTAGTATTTATAATTATGACGGTCGTCAATGTTGCTTTTAAGTTTTTTTTTTTTAATCTCCGTCATGCCCGTATTTCTTTAAATCTAGGCTCTGTTATTGGCCGCTGAAAAATTGACACATTCTGTAGGTTCGTCAGCATATACCTGATTTTCATATATTTTTGCACGGTATACGTTCATAAAATTTTGCATTGTCTCAAAATTAGTACATCAGTACAAAATTTAAGTGTGGACAGCTCGTTAAATTATTTTTTTTTACATAAAACCAGGTGCAGCAACAAAACAATGCATACCTGTCATAATATATGCCAGATTGGTCCATAAAACAATGGGCCTGCGCCCCTTCCGCCAATTGACCTTTAATGTATACGTTCTTAAAATATTAAACATTTTTGGAGTTGTATATTCAATTATTTATCCAGGAAATGCTTTAAATAGCACCATTTTACACTTTAATTACTAAATTTACCTGGGGAAGAACCTCTGGACCACCCTTCTTTGACTCGGGGTGTGGGCATAGCTACTTTTTAAGGAATGGTTCCCCCTCCCCCCTGAAACTTAGAGCTGGATCCACCCCTGCATGGTATCTAAAAGTAATTTCAGAAATAGCCCAATCAGGGTGGTCAGTGGTGCAGTTACAGACATGGTTTGATTTGGTTGTCTAAGGTCCCTTACCACGTTTAAAGCCCTTGAAAAGTGCATTGCGGAAGTTACGTCCCACATGCGCTGTTTGGATTCACAGCAAGGGTTCGTAGGCACCCTAGAATGTCCCGTTCATCCTAGGGCATGAGCCACTTACCCATCTTGAGCCCTTGATCCAAATTATCAAAATGCAACCTACTTAATGAAGTGAAAAAGAACATAGGGCTCAAGGACAAGTGATCGACATGTTGCACTGATATCGAACACTGCCTATGTCCAAAAATGTTTACAATGAAATCTATTTTCGACATTTGCTGCACAAATTTATTGTCCTTTTCCTTTCCTAAGGCCAACTTAATGTTGGCCTAGACTATCACGGACAGAAGTACAAGAAAAACTCATATGACAGCACCTGCGATTATAATGAATATTGCTTTTGTCCAGGTTTCATTAAGAAATAACAGTAATAAATAGAACACATGCTTTTGTATGGCATATGCTTTAACGCTGCTGCTTAGTCACAGCAAGCATGTAAGAGTGATCGAAAACTAGCTAAGATTAGCTTTAGTCGGAACATGTAACTTACTTAATATGAAAATATGTATAAAATTATGCTAGGAATTATGTTGCATACAATGCAAATCAACTTACTATAATAATTTCCGTTGCTATAAGGCAACTACCTGGTGGCAAGCGATAACCTCTTCCTCAATTACCTACCAATCACCTCCAACTTCCCAACCACTCTCTTTGTTGCCAACTCCTTCGACACTAAATTCTTTTCCTTTGTTACATCCTAAGCATAGCCTGGCTACTCCGCTCTGTTTTGCTCCTCATCATCAGAATCTTCTCACATTATTCCCTTTTCTTCTAGGGGTCGCGGTGGCATATGGTCACACCATTCACCTCCCACCAAGGTGATCCGGGTTCGATTCCTGGCGGGGTAGGTCCCCGTATGTTTGTATGTAGGAATTGTGCTGGTTGGCAGGTTTACTCGGGGATCTCCCATTTCTCCGGCACCTTAATTTTGGCACTGCTCCAAACTCACGTCAGTGTTAAGTGCTGACCAAAATCTCTTACTCCAATTATTCTATACTCTGACTTAGTTAGGCAGCCTAACTTACTTCATCCTCCCTCTGCAGTCACCACCTTGCACATCCTGGCAAGTCTTTCCACTCTTCTCCTTTCCTTCAGTGAATCCCACCTCAATTCCAACATCACTGACGGCCAAAACTTTCCTTCTCAAGCAGCCTGCATTTGCCTTCTCTATTTATCTTTCACCTACCTCGCTGCCCTTTTAGGCCTTCTCCAGCTCACTCACATTCAGTTCCACATATGGGTCCCACTCTGCTGCTGCATACTTTAACATTGGTTGCAGTATTGTAATAAATGCCTGTCCCTCTTGTGATAAGGACGCTCCCACTTTTATTCTATCTCTGCCCCATGAGGAAGTCTCCAATCCTTTTCAGTACCAACTTTGTTAACCAGCAATTTATCAACATTCTTCATTAACATCCTATGTGATAACCTTATTGAATGCTTTTTGTAAGTCAGTGAAGCATGCGTCGTCTTGTTTCACTTCATCAACTGTTTGTACCAAGTCCTCTAAAAACTCATCCAGGTGTAACTTGTATGAACTACCCTTCCTTAATCCATGTTGATAATCCTACAACCAGTTCCTCTCGCTCATAACCTGTACTTCATACTGTACCACCAGTCTCTCTAATACCTTCCCAGTATTTGATGTAATACTCACTGGTCTACAGCTGCCATACCACCTCCTATCCTCCCCCTGCTTGAAAACAGGAACAACCACTGGGTTTTCCAATCCTGTGATCTGGTAAATATATCTAGATCTCTGACCAACTCTCCCTCATCAAACTTAGTGGCTATTTCCTATAACATCTGGACCCATTGCTCTATTACACTTTAACCCTTGCATTAGCTCATCTACTTTCCACTTTCTAATTATTAGCTTACTAAGAACTCCCGGGCAGCTCCAGCGTCATAATTCCAACTTTCCTGCTCCCCAAACACTGACTCTAGCAGTTCTGCCTTTTCCGTATTACTTGCCTGTATGTAACTTTCAACAACTCTGTCCTCATCCTTTACCATTTTATTATAACCAAACAATTTCCTCAATTTCTTCTCATTAACGTCCTCCATTTTTCCTAGTTAATCATCATTGATTCGCTACTTAAATATTTCTTTCTAGCTTTCTTATCACGTACCTCATCCTTTCCTTAACCTTTGCCATCCCTTAAGTTAGTAATATAATATAATACCGTAACTAAAGGTCCAAAACTAAACTGGTTAGCCAAGACACCACCAAAAAAAATTCAGGACAACGCAATTAACTTAGAAGACTTTATAGATAGTTGTTGAAACGAAGACCATATTTCATATGATAGGCCACCACACTCGATGATGGAATGAAGACTTTACAGATGTAAGACTGGATACAACAATAAAGACGACATAAAAAACACACATGGTTTCCTTAATCTCTTAATCATGCTCAATAGTGAGTTTTTCACATTTAGTTTTCCGGTTATGTTTGTAGGCCTATGATATTTATTTATTTATTTTAAGTTACAGTTTTCAAGTTGTAAGCACCCTTATAACTTGTTTAATTGTTTGTGATAAATAAAAAAATATCAAGCTATTATTTAGCACTGTTTACGGTGAAAAAAATGGAATTGAGGTGCAGTTGGTTTAGTGGTTAGTTTTTGGGACTCATACTGCTGGGCTCCCTTATTAAACACTTAATTTTGTGGGCGATAATTAAGGTCTGAGGCCTATTTGATTAGGATTCTTGTTTAGGATGCATATCAGACACAGAGTAGTTTTCGTTGCACATTCAGCTTTCTTATGGCGAGTGTGACAGTTCCTGCTGTAGTGTTTTGTATTTCCCAGAACATTCTGCTTTCATTCTGCAGTTTCTTCTATATATTTTATATGGTATTTTTTTTTATGCTGGCTGTAATGACAGGTCATTATTTACAGTTGGAAGATGTGACCATTGTACTGTGCTGGTTTTCATTTAGACTTTAAAAAAAAAAAAAAAAAAAAAAAATGAATACTCACGTAAAATTGTGTGTGTAATTATGTGGTACCTTTTTGTAGGTTATTGTGACGTCATGTGGAAAGCAACAGCTGGAACACATGTGGATATCTCAAATGGCAACAACAACGATGATGACTGGGACACAGATCCAGACTTTGTTAATGATGTGACGGAGCAGGAACAGCGATGGGGTTCGAGGACAGTGGAGGGTTCTGGAAGGACTGCTGGTGCCATTGAGTAAGTAACTGGCATTATCTTATTGCCTCTCCAGTATCTGCCATGGTGAATTTTGTTCAGTTGCTAGTGATTGTTCCTACTTCAAACTTACAACAGGTAGGCATAGCATTCTTTTTACTTTGTCTTATAAGTTACTCTTGTACTGAATTAAGTATAATTTTATAACCTCCAACTTTTGTCGTGCGTATTATGCGAACATGTATATGTGTGTATGTTAAGTGAAACTTTAGGCTACTGTCAATGTGGTCCTCAGAACTGTTGCTAGAAACATGTACTGCCGAAGTAGACTTGTACATATATGTTGTACAAATTATAACCTTCTCTACAGCAATGATTTCCCGTCCCCGGAAATTTGGTAGTATGTACACAGTGCTTTGCACTCTTTCTCTTGTTCACAAATCTAAGATTTTTTCAAATGACAGGCTGGCAGGGGGGTTGCGAGATAACAGGTTTGGAACTCTTCTGCGCACTACGTTACAATGCATTCACTCCGGCTAGGCCAGAATGCTAAACCTGTATGCGCCACTTGTTTTTAAGTCTAAACTCGTCGTTAATCACAAGCCGCTCATCCGAATCATTTCAAAACTATTAAAGTATAGTTAAGAACCATTCTGTTCATAGTGAATAGTGATGTGTGTTAATTGTTGTGACCGCAATTATGTTATTGTAAAAAAAAAAAAAAAAAAAAAAAAAAATTAGCGACGTGTTACTGGCTGTGGATGGAAAAATGTAGGTTAAATTACTATGGCAATCTTTTTTGTAGATCACACTATCTTTTATTTCTATGACCTCTATAAGTTGCGTGAAACATCATAATTTTGGTGGCAAGTAGAACACACAGAATATTTTAGTTGCAGAATGCCTGAATCAACTGGCAGTACAAACACGCGTCTGTTTAGTCACACCATACTTTATTTTTCAAATCTGAAATATATATATATATATTTGTAAATTATCTCAATGCATAAAAGAGAACCCTGACTGACTGATTGAATGACTGACATTTAAGTGCAGCCCAAACAATAATGGACACAAGACAGGATATTGTCTGTAACGTCGTCGTTGTTATCCTGTCTTGTGTCCATTACTGTATTCATTCGAGTATTGTCTGTGCTGTTTTAATTGTGATGTCCTGAGTTTTACGTATTAATTTGTTTTGTATTTCGATTTTTATTTTCTGTCATTTATCATTATTTCTTTCCTTTATTTTTTGTTGACTAATTCCTTAATGGGATATTTTATGTTCTGTTGTTTTTGTTTATGGATGTATTGACTGCAGCCAGCTCGGCTTGTTTTCTCTTTTTTTTTGTATTTTGTTGTTTGTTTTTCTTAGTATCTTTCTAAGATTTCTGGGACGACAAAATATTGCAAATGGCGTATGTCCAAAATAATATAGTTTGTCATTATCTAGAGTAGCTGTTGTTGAGAAAACTCATATAACAGTTCATTTCATTTCTACTGCAATAAAATTGTTAGTAATTTATACATGCATTAGTTATCTATTGTCTGCACCCCATGTTTTAAATCTTACAATGATTTTCATTGAAGAAAATATTTTAAACTTCTTAGACCATTCATTTTAAATATGTGGTAGGGCCTATACTAAAATTTTTTATTTAAATAATTATTTTCTCCTTTGAATCTTGCGTGTGTGAAATTTTGCAATCTATTTTTAACAAGCAAAATTTTAACAGAACAAACAGGCGGACAAAAAAGTGAGTTAACATTACATTGCCATCCAGTTCTGAGCTACAGTACATTTAAGGTTTCGAGTCTCTAGTTCATCTGGAAGTTAGTTTAAATTGATTGAAAAAATTGTACCGAACAGTCAAACAGACAGGCAAGAAGGCAAGTTAATGAAAACATGTTGAAGGAGTTCCTAATATTGTTGTATGGATTTGTATACGCAGTCCTTACAGCAGTGATGTCTAGTTTCTTCCAAACTGCGCTATTCCCACCCCCATATCACTAACAAATTCTACAACTTTGAAACTGCTTTTAATATACTCTTACTATTACTTCTTATAAAATATCTTCTATCATGGGCTCTTCAAAATCATAATATGTAGGCAGTTAACATTTTCCAACTAAGCTGTGGACCATGACAACCTGTTCATAGTTTGTGGGCCAACAACCTGTTCATTATTCCAGTCGAAAGAATTGTTATTGTTAATTTTAATTCAAATGTTGCACTGTAATTTTTCAGAGTAGGTTATATCTGTATTTTACTGCTATTATTATTACAGCCATATACTGTTTTGAGTGATCAATTTTATAATAATCAACATTGCCCCAACCACAATATAATATTTTAAAGCTCCAAATTGTGAAGCAGTACTTCTCCCGAACTTCGTAACACGGTTGCAATCTGGCAACAGCGCTCGTCATAAGCCCTGTACTGCAATCTGAGATTGGGATGCTATATAGCACCAAAGACCTAGATGTTAAGCACTGACCAGAATCTCTTCACTCACTGTAACGAGTGCTATAATTCCACCCACAGCACACTATTAATATTTCTTTATATGTTTGTATTTTTGCTCCACAGTTTGTTATAATTTTTTATTTATGACCTTAGTAGGGTTCTATGTACACACTTGTTGTATTTTGGTCTTTAGTATGAATGCACTGCGTGAAGAGACAGCAAAAGCAGATGCATTATTGAAGAAGAAACAGTTGGAAGAAGGCCCAAAAGCAGCATTTGGTTACGGTGGCAAGTTTGGAGTGCAGGCAGATAGGTATGTATGGTAGCATGCTGGCGTGTACATTTGTGGTACTATTGCCGTCTGCTGTTAAGAAATATACAGAAGATAATTGCTTTTATTTATACTGTTTTTAAAAACCTGTTGTGTATTATTACAGTATAAACTTACTTCACATGACTTTGGGAAAAGAGGCCAAATAGATGCACAAATGCTTTCAAGGTGCATTTTTCTTTATTTTACTAATGTAAATAAATAAAGAAAACTATAAAAAAGAAGTAATAAAAACAGTAACATCAAAAGTCTATTTTGTACTATGGTGTATATTTTAATATACAGAGAGAATTTTTGGGGACTATATGTCATTAACTGTGCTATGTTGGCCACCTTTGCCCCAGTGCAGACAGTCTTTTGACACAATTTTTGCCTGTTTGGCATGGATTCAGTTTCACATAATTTTGTGACCAGTTTCTGCAATACTGATTTGGCAGGAGACTTTCTTGAACCCCCATCCACCTCAAACTCTGTCTGAAACAGTTATGCCCACAGCATCCCAGAACAATGGTGTGTATAAGTACTATCACCTACCCAAAAATGTGCTGCTAAACTGTCAACACCATGCAGGTGCACCGAAACACACAATGTTCCTTGTCACCATCCTTCATTCAGCTGACCGTGGTGCACTGCCACTGCACACCGCATGCTTAGAGGTCACTTGGCGGTCATTTCCAACACCTGCTCTAGATAAGTTGTCACATGGGACTGTATTACTTCATACTCTAAGGGCACCGTTTAAAGGACTTTCCCAATATACTCATTGCTTATAACTACCAGAATATTCAAATAAACTACCTAAAAGATACTGTCTATAACTATGTGGGCCACACCGAGACGAACATAAAATTCAATTCTGGCTTATACAGTCAACTCCCGATTATCCGCACTAATGGAGGGGGCCGATGCCTCGGATAATCCAAAATCGTGGATAATCCACTTTTACCCTTTCTTAGATCTCAGCAGAGAGAAAAAAAAGCAGATTCATTCCTGCAATAAAAGGCAGGAAATTAATACAGTAGACTCTCGATTATTAGAATTAGTGATTAGGGGGTATGAGCTACCAATATAAAAAAAACCAAGTTAAAAAATCACGGATATCTTATTTATCAAAGGAAATATCTCGTTAATCAATTCATGCGAGGCGCATGGGTAAATTTTTTTACTCCATTCATGCACATACTAATTAATTCACCTGCTGGAAAAAGACTTAAATCTTCAAGCCTTTCAAAATACAGTTGCAGGCATAATTAGTTGGTTACAATTATGCGAGTAAACACAGAATGTATTTATAAATAACCAGAAAAATTTTTTCAAATTTTTTAAAACTATTTAAAGTGAAATATTTTACACGGACAATCCGCAAATCGGATAATCCGCACACTGATAATTGGGAGTCTACTGTACTATGTAACTTCAACACACCTAGACCCCTACCTAATGTGTTTTAACACGTAGGCTAAATCCCTATCCTTGTTTTTGTAAAGACTCTGAGGTGGGAAGCATCTTTGAATTCAAGTAGGTAACCTGTATCAAGGAAAGTATCCTGGTGATGTACAAGCTGCTCATTCACTGAGTAATATAAAATACAGTAATTAAGTACCTGACTTGGTAAACGTGTAAATGCATTGAGGTTTGTGTCATCATTATACTGTGTGTGCTAGTGTGAAAGTATGGTATGTTCTACTTACATTATAATACTACCTTTATATTGTATAACTTTTTCAGAATGGATCAGTCAGCTGTAGGCCATGATTATGTAGCAAAATTGGAGAAACATGTCTCGCAGAAAGACTACAGTACTGGCTTTGGTGGAAAGTTTGGTGTGCAGACAGATCGAGTGGACAAGGTATAGTTGTTTGGTTGATGTATTTTTTTAATGTTTTGTGGAAGGAATTGTTTGGTATTTAGGCTATCAAGTGGCATATTATTTTGTTTTTTGCTTCCTAATATGCATATGTATTGTATGTGTTAGGTGATTGTTCATTAACTTAAACTGTTTGTTGGTGGTGAGTTCCTGTTGGTATGAAGTGTGACTTAATATGGAGAAAGCAGGTTAGGGGAGAATCTAGAATTTTGTTTAAGGGGATGGATCACTGTATAATTGTGCTGTTGTGGATCTGAAGTTCATATTAAAAATGTGGGGAAGGTTGCAGCATTATTGTTTTCCATGAAGTATTATACGATAACCTGATTTCAATTCACAAATGATTTGGTCTTTAGCATATAATTTAAATTTTGGTGTGGTGGATATTGGGGGGTGGGGGTTCATGACCCCTGTGACTCCCCTCTGGATCCGCCACAGAAGCAGGTAGACTTGGGTGTTTTTAAAGTGGAAAGGGCACTAGGAATGCTGGGTAGTCTTAAAGGGAGTTAGTAGTGCAGAGAAGGTGACGGCATGATGCTGCAACTGAGTTGGAACTGTGTAAGAAATTGAATGTGTGGGTGCTGGAGAATGTACAAAGATGTGCAGCGTGGTGGGTGAAGGATAAAGTTGAAGTAACAGGTGGCAGGTTTTTTCATAAGTGATTTTTGATTGGTGTGGAACTCACTGAAGGATAGGAGAAGATTGGAATGTCTGAAAGTTAAGCTGCTTATTAACTAAGGGGGAATATAGAAGGCATAGGAATTATAATGAGAGTGTGAAGGAGAACAGAGTTGGCAGTCTATGCTTTGAAGGTCGTTGAGGGAGTGGAATTTACTGATAGAAGAATTTAAGGAAATTGGGAAGTTTTGGAGGTATTTGGGAAATAAGTTAAAATCTATGATTAACTTTTCACCAGACTGTTTGCCCAGTTGCAAGTGATATTATATGATAATAATAGTTAATTTAATTTTATTTTTTAGCTCTAATGTGCCGTCCAGCAGCCATACGACTGTTATTAATAATACAATGACGAATCCTTATTCATCAAATACTTTTCACCAATATTTTGGCTAGAAGTAGTTATTGTTTACTATATCAAACACACTCATGATTTCAGATATTGGTTGTTAAAATGCACAGACGTGAACATTGCAAGCATGGTATGTACAGTGATAAGTACAGGAGAACCATGTATATGTGCTTGCAGAGTGCGGAAGGCTGGGAATACAAGGAGAAAGTGGAGAAGCATGTGTCACAGAAGGACTACAGCTCAGGGTTCGGTGGTAAGTTTGGTGTGCAGTCTGACCGCCAAGACAAATCTGCAGTTGGTTGGGATCATGTCGAGAAACTGGAGAAACACGAGTCTCAAAAAGGTAAATGTTTCCAACATTTAAATACTGCACTTGTATGGGCAGCAGATATTAGGCTATATGTACATGTTAAAAAAAGTAGTTCTGTAAGATTTTACTCTTGGATCTGCTAAGCATGCTATGAAATCAGTCATTTTTAGATTTTTTTTGCAGTAATTTCATAAACTTTCAAGAAATTAGTGGTCCTAATGTATATTTAATTTGAATGGTTAGTTGTTCAGATATATCGACATGACCTATGATTCAATTTTACTTTGCTTTCTGAGAAACACTTGGTTTTGATTTACGTATAATTGATTTGGATTTATTTTGTACGTAATAATTTGTAATGTAAAATATCAGGTTGAATGGGGCTAAATAAGTGTAGTAGCACAGTACAAAATAATTACAAGTGTTAAGTACAGTGGTTTCTCTATCCATCGTTTCTCATGGGACTGATAAAAAATTTCAATATGTGAGGGATTTCAATGGATGTGGTCTTGTAATGATGTAAAAAAAAAAAAAAAATGTGTTCCGTGGATGCAGATATTTCAATCCATAGAGAATCTACTGTATAATTATATGGTGTGTAACAAATTTATAATTGTAGGTTTGTATGTTAGGCTTATATCAAGTGGATGCCTAGGTGTAATGATCACAGGTCATCCACTATCATTGTCGTATATTTCCAAGAGTTATAAATTACTGTGTGTGCAGTAATTAAAGCAGAATAGTGCATGGAATATCTTTGTAATGCATCTCACCATGTTGTGTTGGTGCCCTGCTCAGACTACGCGCTAGGATTCGGGGGCAAGTACGGCCTGCAGACAGACAGGCAGGACAGATCAGCCGTCGGGTGGGATCATGTTGAGAAGCCGGAGAAACATGCGAGTCAGAAAGGTAACGCAGCGTGATAGTCGCTGCCTGGTGATGGTTACCTCTGTCTTCACTTGCTTCTGTGATCCGACCGTTGTTGCTATGTATAACACCTGCATTTTGCCTATTGTGTGTATTTTTATTTATGTCAAAATAACTATCAAATAAATATTTTAAATTTTCTGAATTAATGTATGTAGCACTGATGCAGTGACTTAAAGAACACTAACAAATTAAACATTCTGATTTGTAGCATTTAATATATACTGTTTCTGTAGGTAGTTAGCAGCTCAAAATAATGTTTACTGTCACCTCTTTTGATAAAATAACTAATTATACATTTAACTGTAAACTAAAAAATACTAACTGTAAAAATTTATTGGTTAATTAAGCATGTAATCCAAGTGCACATAAGTGATATTTTGTCTGTCTCAGTTTGATATTTAATGCATGATCAGATTTTAACAGAAGTACTAAGAAATTAAAAAGGAATCTACTCTTTTTTTCAGTATGTTGCTAATTTTTCTATACAGTCAAGTTTGTAATACCAAGTGCTAAGTAAATTGTTCTTATAATGTGTGTACATATTGTGACGCGTGCTCTCTGCGTCTGCTGTGTGTTTTCTATGGTCTATTGTTATTGTAGTGGGTGTTGAGGTTATGTTACGACACGTGCTCCGGATAGCTCAGTTTGACTTAATTTCAGGGTTAACCAATCATCGTGACTTCATCAATAACAACTCACTCAGTCAACGGTTGATTTATTTTTTGTGTAACTTTGACAGATGTTTACAAAAGGCAGTTTCTTACAAAATGCGGTTATTTACTAAGCACAAATAAACACGTCAGCTGTCCGGCGTTACCATGTCTGAGCGCGAGTAAAAAAAAAGAAAAACAAGGTGATGATGAAACGT
>PNEQ01130757.1:0-25654 GCA_003012365.1 Medauroidea extradentata | reverse complement strand
ACATGTGTATATGTGTATATATATATACATGTGTATATGTATACATGTGTATATGTGTATATATACACATGTGTATATGTGTATATATATACATGTGTATATGTGAATATATATACATGTGTATATGTGTATATATACATGTGTATATGTGTATGTATACATGTGTATATGTGTATGTATACATGTGTAATATATACACTTGTGTATATGTGTATATATACATGTATATATACATGTGTGTATATGTTTATATATACATGTATATATACATGTGTGTATATGTGTATATATACATGTGTAATATATACACTTGTGTATATGTGTATATATATACATGTGTGTATATGTGTATATATATACATGTGTATATGTGTGTATATGTGTGTATATATGTATATATACTGTACATGTGTGTCTATGTGTATATATACTGTACATGTGTGTATATGTGTATATTGTACATGTGTGTATATGTGTATATACTGTACATGTGTGTATATGTGTATATTGTACATGTGTGTATATGTGTATATGTGTGTACATATATGTGTGTATATATGTATATGTATGTATATATGTATATGTATGTATATATGTATATGTAAATATGTATATGTATGTATATGTATATATATGTATAAATACAGGGTGCGGCAGAGAGGACGGACGGTTTTAAATAAATTATAACATAGGTAATTTTACTCACAAACTAATTTATTGATGGAATCAGGTTCGCAAGTACATAGCATTTGAGACTGTCAAGTGTGGAAAATCACATCAGGCATGTGGTGGCCGACATCGTTGATGCAGTGCTGGAGGCGTTCTTGGAAGTTCGCATAGACTCTCTCCAACATCGCCCTTTTAACTTCGGCGACTTCCACGCGAATAGCGTCCTTCAATTCGTCCAGAGTTCAGGGCTTGTTCTCGTATACTTAAGCCTTGAGGTGTCCCCCATAAGAAAATTTCGCATATGGATAAATTTGGGGACCGAGGAGGCCAATGAACTTCGCCAAACCTGGAAAGAAGGCGACCAGGGAAGAGAGGGTGAATAACGTCCATTGATGCTCTGGCTGTGTGGGCAGTCGCCCCATCCTGCTGGAACCGCACATGTCGGATTGGAACACATTGCCGTCGTAATTCAGGGGACAGAAAGTTGATCATTTCGGCTTAGCGCTCTGAGTTCACGGTAACAGCACGACCATGACCGTCTTCGAAGAAGTAAGGACCATTGATGGAAGTTTGCGATACAGCGCACCAAACAGTTACTTTTGGGTTGTGCAGCGGTCGTTCGTGTAACTGTTGCGGATGTTCACTAGCCCAATACCGGCAATTCTGCTGTCACAATTTTCAACACAACTGTTTGGCAGAAAAAATGTGCCTACCAATACCAGTGTCACGAGTACTTTACGAATTTAAATGACTTGGTGTCCGAAAACCATATCGCCTCCCTTACACTTAACAGTTGTGCCAATAATACACAAATAGTTTACATGTCTATCTTAATGCATTGTACAGACGAGATATTTATTTCACTTGCACACTTACAATTTTTTTTTTCAAAACACACAAATTCAGCCAGGAACAAGGTGTTGGTTACAGTTAAGTGCAGTATTTAAGGAACGGCACATGATATTTATAGTGAACGTCCACATCATCTGTGCAGCGCGGCACGATAAAGCAAACACTCGTGTACGCAGAATTGCCTACGTGCTAGGCTCTACCCACATGCCCAAATTTCATGTGCATTTTGCACGAAAAAATATGTATCCTAGACAGTCGCTACAAGAGGACCTTTTTTATTACTAAAGTCACATTACCCAATAATTAACTTTTTAATGTAAAATTTTCCTGACGTTTAAGAAGTTGTCAGCAACTTAAGGGTGGCCACCCCTTTTATTTTCGTAATTGGTGAAGGTGTAAATGAGCCTTTACTGTTGGTTTGTCGGCCTCATTATCATGAAGTAATATCCAAAGTTTTGTCAGTTTACGTCTATCAGTGTTCGGTTTGTGGGGAAGTTACAATTTTAAAATTTGATGTTCAAAGACAAATTACTCCCTTAGAATTACAGTTACGTACAAAGTGACTTATATATTTCCTGCTTTATTTTACACAAGGAATCACCTGCCGGAGTTTGTCGGTGTTTTTTATGAACACCCTTTATATGTATATATGTATGTCTGTGTTTATGTGTGTATATATATGTGTATATATGTGTGTATACATATGTGTATAGTTGTGTGTGTATATGTATGTGTGTATATGTGTGTATGTGTATATGTGTGTGTACATATATATGTTTAGGTGATTCGGGATAAAGTGAGCACTCAAAAAAGCCCTGATTAATTTCTATTTTCTGCCAGTTTATATCTTTCCGTGGTATGTAAACGTAAACATTGCCACATGCTTTAATTTACATAGGCTTGTACAATGTTTACATCTACATTACACTGGGCTGAAAATGTTATCAACAATATCTACTCATAAAATACACGGGTATTGAATAAAATGTATAACCAATAGTAATCTTAGTTATAAATACCTGCGAGTTATCGTCTTTTAATACTGGTTTCTGTGCATTGACTCTAATTTATACGACCCGCACTATTGCCATTACGTATCTCGTAAATATGTACACATGAAAATCAAATTTATAACTCAAACCCGCCACAAAAACACGCCATAATGACACACGCAATTTAAGAATTCAAACATGTTCACACTGCCATGAACGACGGCACACTCAACAAAAAAACGTATTTTCTTAGTGTATGAAAAAAAAAATTGCTGTTTCTAAATCAAGATACTCATGTTGGCGATCGTAACACATAACAACTTACATATTACCAATGAGGAAACAGTCACTTCTAATATTTTTGAATGTGTTTTATCAGAAACCCATATTTATTGCACATTGACAAACACAACAACGCTCTCATCTTGTACCGTCCGGTACCGTCATTGAACGCTTCCAAGCTAAGTGGCGAAAACCTAACTCTGATGCCACCTGTCGGTGAAATAATTAACTACGTCAGCGCGCGTAGCACTAGACGCCTTTCGCTAACGACTGTTGAATTTGAACGGCCCGGATTACATCACTTTCTACTGGCGCCGTTTCAGTAAACTTATACAGGCAGTAAGTATGTCAATATTATCATAAATAAATATTTTATAATATATTAAATACGAAGAGGTCGATTCCATTTGATATTCTTTCAGTAATGTTGTATTTAAATGTAAATTACACGGAACTACGTGCGATAATTCGCTGCCAACTGTATAAGCAGTAATGTAACTGTTGTCAGTGTTGAATTATATGCAGCAACGGCTAGTGATTTTTTTCAAAGGTTAAATCTTTAGTGTTCACTTTATTCCGAATGACCTATATGTATATATATTTGTATGTATATATGCATATATATGTATATATGTGTATATATATGTAATATTTTATTGGTTGACAAATTTTCTCAATTTTTGTGTGTTGAAAAAATTTTTGAAGCAGAGGAAAAATAGTTGCTGAATGTATGTTTGCGTTTACAGTTGTATTGATTGCTAATCACTGTAATTCATTTAAAAATCATTATTTGGTAGCCATAGAATTTTCTGAAGTTATATTTTGACTGTGCAAAATGTTTTACAAGTATTGTTTACTATGCAGTATTATTTTCGTTCCAGTTTAACTATGAGAATATCTGACTTGGAACTAAATTTACTGTTTGATGTGGCTGTGGATCTCACCTGCTGGGGCAACATTTCTCAGACTGATGTATCGGTCACAGCAGCTGTTGGATTAATCAGGTAAGCTGATTGTATTTCCTACAATCAGTCAAGGTGTTACTTTAAAAAGGATTTCTGTACATACTCAGTTTTTTCTAGCAAATTTTTTACCTTTATTTTTGAGAGACAAAGTTACAGCATAGAACCAAAAAATTTTTTTAGACCTTGAAAATTAGTATACTTAGTTCAAGCAAATGATTCATTTAGGACTATAGAGGGTTACTTCAGAATTAAAGAAATTAATTTAAAAATTATGACATAAATTGAGCATTTGAAAAATTCTAATGGACGTGAATTTTTATAGTGGGTTTGAGATCTCACCAGTGTTTGGTCATGTTAAATTTCCTAATGGAAAGTCATTAGTGATTTGAGAATTACATTGTTTTGTTTTTATTTTACTTTTCCTAAATTAATATTTCTTCTCTTATAACAATCAAAGCATAATTTAAGTCAGAAAAATATACTATTTTTCCTTTTGTGTTTTTGCCACAGTTGACAAATTAAACTGTCTGTTTCTGACTTGGGCTTTTGATTATTTATTTATTTATTTTGTAGGTGGGATATGTAGCATAATTTTTTTACTCAACAAAAGTTAAATTTAGTTAGGTCAAGTGGTCCTTAATTTGTTTACCTTTCAGTTAGTGTTATATTTTTGTGCCTCTTTTATAAATTTTTGCACTCCATTGTTTTTGTAATTTTTTAATACAGTAAACATTTATTGAACATTCACAATCTAATGTGTATTTTATTTTACTATAATTTTTACAGTTTCATTGTACTGATAACCCATTTCTTTATGCCACTCAGTTAAATTTGAAACTACTTTACTAACACAAAGATGGGTATTTTTGGCCTTAAGTCCACGATGTGTAACTTATATGAGTTTTTTTTTTTTTACCCTCCGATGGGCTGTAACAAAAAAACAGGAATGTAATAGCAAATTATTGTAATGTCAAAAAAATTTACATCTTTACACTATTTTTCCACATAATCACTGTGCAGACTGAGGCATTTGTTGTACCGATGCACCAGCTTGCCGATACCCTCTGCAAAGAATAATGCCTCCTGCCCATTCAGCCACGTTTTAACAGTATCCTGCAGTTCATCATGGGTGTTGAAGCATCGTCCTCCACGCCACTTCTTCAACGTGGGGAAAAGGTGACAGTCACTTGGTGCCAAATCCGGACTGTAAGGAGTGTGGTCAAACACTTCCCATCGAAAACTTGCAGAGAGTTGTGTTACGGTGGCACCATGCAGTCGGGTGTTGTCATGAAGCAAGACAACACCAGATGTCTGCATTTCTTTCCTTTTGTTGTGTATTGAATGTCGTATCCGCCGTAGTGTTGCGCAGTATGCAGCACCATTGATTGTTGTCCCCGGCTCCATGAAATCAATCAGTAGCACACCTTGGTAGTCCCAGAACACTGTAGCCATCTATTTCTTGGTGCTGAATATCCGTTTAAACTTTTTCAGCCTGTTTGGAGAATGGGTGTGCATCATTTGTTGTGATCGAAGTTTTGTTTCTTCACTATCGAAATGAATCCATGTTTCATCACCGGTCACAATTTGAGTCAAAAAGTGTTCACTATTGTCTGCGTAATGCAGAAAGAACTACAAGGTTTATGCCATTCGCCGTTCCTTGTTGATTTTGTGCTCGAACCTCACAGACACAAATGTACAATAACTAAAAGGCTGCAACTCTAGGGTGAGCATTTAATCTTACACCAAGGCAAATTCTCTCTAACTCCATCACAACTCAATCCAAAAGGTAACGACACTGCTCACAAAGGGACAGGGTAATATAGTCGCTAACGATTACTTAAAGTAAGTTCATGCTAAATTCAATTAACAGGGATTTTATTAACGTTAAATTACACGGTGTTACCAGATACAGTAAATGGCAGTCCAAAATACACATTGAGCAAATTTGATTTACAACGCAAAATTACATAACATACTGAAAGGGTATAATGGGGCGTTGATCCCCTCGCGGCCGAAACGGCACCACATTACCGGAAACAAGACAAACTAAGTGAACAGACTAAACGCGAAAGCAAAATAGAAATAATTAACCAAGCAAAAGGCTTACCAAAATAACAAAGAACAATCACGGGTGCCGCGTTGGCCACGAGAAGATCTCCAGTACATAGCAGGGCGGCGAGCAGAGGCAGAATGCCTCGAGGCAACGAGGAACGGAGCGGCCTATAGGCTGCTTGGAGGGGGGAAAGGGAAGGGAAGGCACAAAGACGGCCGAGGCCTGCTTAAACTTGTAGAACAAATGACGGCTAGAAAGTTGGGGGGGGGAAAGCGAGTTCATTGGCGGGGTTTGAACAGCGCACAAATCAAAGTCTTAAAATCTTCTTTACAGTAGCATTTCATTCCAGCATCATGTTATATCACCAGGTTCGTGCAAAAACAACTTAAGGATGAGCTAGCCCAGCTCAGCTACCCCGGCCAAAAGATTGCAAAAGTGACTCGCAGACCTCAGGCCATTAGACTTATTACACACTGGGAACAAATCAGGTAAGTCCAACATCACAAAGGCCTGGTGCACGTTTTCGGGAAGAAAGCATAGTGACGAGCCTCAGCGCTAGATCGATGTCCCCCACCAAAGTTCCTGAAGAATTAACACCAGTTCGTGCGTCGGGGAAGTAGGAAATGAATCTGGTCCGGCACATGTAACAAAATCAAAGTAATTAGTATCAAAGCCAAACATGTACGACACCCCTGAAAATACTGCCAAAAAAGGAATACAAGATTAAAACAACACCGCAATATAACTCCAAATGTTAGACTCAAATAAGTACGTAAAATACACTTCAATTCATGATATAATGAGTTAGTAAAAATCACCACCCCCAACTGCCGATAACCTGTACTGTGAGATGACGCCAAAGGTCGGAGATGCGCCTTCTGAATCTCAATCACCCTGTAACACAACATCTTGCAAAGAATTAATCATCAGCGCTGTCCGCCGCATGTTCCAAATTACTCGCATGAGCTTTTCGAACAATATGCCCACTGTTCGGACCTGCCAGAAGCACAGTGTTAGGATCAAGTAATTTAATGACATCAAAAGGGCCAACAAAATGGGTGAGGAGTTTACTACCACGACCGTCAGGACGGGATGGAAGGCAAAAGGATTTGCAGAAAACAGACTGACCGACCTGATAATCTGAAGGAACACGCCAGCATTATACCGTGCCTGAAGGCGCCCACGCTCGTCATACAGACGGGCCAACACATCAGCGGCTAGGCGCTCTAGCGGCATCGGACATAGGAACCGCAGGTGACGGTACACCCCAAACATTCAACAGGGGATGAAGAACGTCACACCCCAAAACAATGCATGCAGGACTATATGCAGTAACCTCAGATACTGCGGAATTAAACGCTATACGAAGCATTGTTGGTTACAACATTGACCGAAGGTCGAAACACTTACCAAACCCGGTCAGACAACACTCTCGTAATATCACTGCTCTTCAAAGACCTTAAGGCAATCAAAATGACAAAACTAGAGAAAACATCCAGCAATATCAGAATGTAAAGGTTACCTTTAGTAGATCAAACCAAAGGCCCAAACACATCACAGTGCAGCACCTCCCAGCTGTAACAAATTGCATCCACAGTATACACCCCAACTCTGGAATTTTGCGCAGGTTTAACGCGCAGGCACAAATCACACTATACCGGACGTATTGGCGAACATCATTGTTCACAGTAGGCCAATTAAAACGTCAGCACAATTTCTTAATGAGATTCTTGAAGTCTCATGTAAAAACTCTGGCTGGTGGTAAAGGCAGAGCTTAAGGTGCCGGTAGATATAGAACTAAAAGTTTCGACAACGTAATCGTCGGGGTCATACATGCGTGACAACGCATCTGCAGCAGCGTTATCCGACCCAGGTACATGCTGGATAACAAAACGGAATCGCATCAAGCAATAAGCCCATCGACCAAGTTTTCCAAAATCATTAGAATGTCGCAACAACCACACAACTGCCTGGTTGTCTTTGCATGGATCAAATTCGACACAGCTCAAGAAGGAGTGAAATTTAACCATCCCCCAGACACACGCCAAGGCCTCCTTTTCAAACGAACTCAATCACAGTTCACCGCCAGACAACGTACGGCTAGCAAAACCTATTGGGCCAACATACCGTCCCGCCATTGGCTCAGCGCTGCATCCAGCACTACGCTGGACGCATCTACGTGAAGCACAAACCTTTGATCGAAATTAGCCATGTACAGAGATGAGGCATTAGCCAGGGCTGTCTTCAGTTTGATAAAACTTAGCTCCTGTTCTCCCCACACAATGGCAACGTTCTTACTCTTCAAAGAATCTAACGGAGCAGCAAGCTCCAAAAAGTGGATGGTAAAAGGTGAATAATATCCCAACAGGCCCAAAAAACGTGCACTGCCACGAACATTCTTCGGGCGCGGGAACTCAACTTCAGGGCGGACTCGCTCAGATTCCATAATTAGGCGTCCTTTGTACACAATATAACCCAAGAAATTCACGGACGATGCAGCCCATATGACCTTTCCAGGGTTGACGGTAAGGCCGGCAGAGCGCAACTGAGCCAAAACCAGGTGCAATTGCCCCAGATGCTTCTCAAAACTACCACTATACATGATAATATCGTCTACGTAACTATAGACACATTTGAACTTAAGGTCGGACAGCACGTGGTCAAGGACATGAGACAAAGCCTGGGTCCCAAACTTAGCACCCATGGAAATGTGATTAAATTCAAAATGCGCCCATGGAGTTTGAAAGGCGATATACTTCCGACAATCAGGGTGCAGAAGTCAGTGGTGGAAACTGGCATTAAGATCGATCACGGAATACACATTAGACTTCCCCAGGTGCTGGAGAGCGGCATCTACAGTAGGAGCTGGAAAAGGGTCAAGAAAGATCTTATCATTGACCTTAGACATATCGGTAACCAACCGATGTCCGCCATATTTCTTTTTCACCAAAAAGGCAGGACTAGCATAATCCTAAGTGGAGGGAGAAATTACCTCTTCACTAAGCAATTTGTCAACAATTTGGCGCATGATGGCCAACTTCAGCGGATTTAAGAATAAAACGGAACCCTAACCGGCACATCATCAGTCACAGCAAATTTGTAGGGCATGATATCACACCTCCTAATGCGCGTAGTGACATTGGAATATTCACGCAACAAATCCTCCAATGCGTTACCTCGAGAAGGACTTGGCACTGCAACACACCCAAACGGGGCAAAAGTAGAAGTCTTAAAATCACAAGGACACTTAACCTCTGGGGCATACTGGAACACTAGACGCTGAGCATGTACGTCAACCACCGCCCAAGTCTGTGACAAGAAATCCACACCCAACACTATATCTGCAACAAAATTTTGAACGATCCAGAAACGGTACGTCCAAGAGAATCTATTGACCGTGAAGTACAGGATCGGTTGCACTTAACAACATGGTCGTTAGCCACACACACCTCCAGAGTCGTTGATTCATTTATCCTGGTAAACAAACGTGAATCACGTGCCAACAGGAACTCCCACAACTGTTCCTGCGTGAAACAGTGTGAAACTCCGGTATCTATCAGAGCGGTACGAAAAATGCCATACAATGACACTGACGCAAAACAGTCAAATGTGCGTCACATGAGAAGCCAAATGCTGCGTGTTCTTGATGCGCAAAGGGGCGGCGAACTTCAGTTTCCCTGACACTGAACTCGTATGTGCCCATGTCTACCGCACCGAAAACATGCCCTTAAGCCTCGTTCCTCTTCTGGAAACGTGCAATTCCGGACGACGTGTCCGCACAAACAACAATTAGCGCAACGCACCATCGTAGCCTCAGGATCCATTGACGTATCTACGGACGCTGAAGTTACCTGCCTCACAACGCTGGCTTGACCACGCTCCACAGGACTCCGGCCGCATGTCGCTGAACGCCATTTGACTTTAGGCCTGGCAGCGCGATGACTCTCAACGCACTGTAGATCCGACCCGAAGGTCGTCACACCTGGTTTTACAGGCCAAACCAGAACATTGCAATAGTACTCAGCCTCCAAGGACAGTTGCCGATCCACCTCTAAGCCCAGCTGACACAACTCGTCAACATTGACTGGCATAGCACGCACAAACAGGTGCGCGTGAGCACTAGGCAACCAATGATCCATTATCCCTTGGATCAACTTGGGCTCAGGCCGCTTCAAATTCATGGCACGTGCTCAATTTATGACACTACAAACATGTGTTGTGTCAGATTCCTCCAGTCGTTGATAACTGTCAATGTAGCGCTTCTTGATGGCCAACCACACAGATAGACCACCAGTACATTCTGACTGCTGAATTTTAAGTGCTTCATAACTAGCAATAGTCTGCACAACATGTGCCAACATGGTGCTTGCCTTCTCTTTTATCCTAGCCGATAAACAAGTCAAGAAAAAACTCTCTTGTTTCTCACACTGCAACCCATTATACACACCGTCCACTGCCATCAAAAAACAAATGACGGAATCTGGGTCTACTGCCGTCAAAGGCAGTATAGATTTGAGCCTCTCCATAAGCCCTGTCTGACGCGCTGAAACGGGACCATCATTGGCAATATCTAAGCTTCCCAAATTAGTATCATTAATTAAGCGTAAAGAATTAATGTATGCCTTCGCACGAATGTGTAACGCTGTGACATCCTCACTCCGCTCAAATGCAACTCTGGCACTTGACAAATAATCACATAACTCCAGATAACCGTACGTCAATACAAAAACTGGAACTCTTGCCATGACGCAAGTTAATAATACCTGACAGGAAACAATTAACCTCGTACGTATGTGACAACTGCAAAAATTTCAAACCTATCAGACTAATTACCACAGTATGTTCCGTGTACGTCACATTTGGATTAAAGATTAAACCCAAACACAATTCGCCTTGGCACACAGTCGAAGCAGAGTGGCCCAGAAGATTGTGCCTGAAACTCACAGACACAGTTGTACAATAACGAAACAACTGTGAATCTAGGGTGAGCATTCAATCCCACGCCAAGGCACGTTCTCTAACTCCATCACAACACAATCCAAAATGTAACGACATTGCTCACAAAGGGACAGGGTAATATAGTCGCTAATGAATACTTAAAGTAAACTCATGCTGAATTCAATCAAAAGGGATTTTATTAACGGTAAATTACACTGTGTTATCGGATACAGTAAATGGCAGTCCAAAATACTTAATATTGAGTAAATTTGATTTACAAAGCAAAAATACATAGCATACTGAAAGAGTATAATAGGGCATCGATCCCCTTGCGGCTGAAATGGCACCACATTACCGGAAACAAGACAGAAACTAAGTGAACAGACTAAATACGAAAGCAAAATAGAAATAAATAACCAAGCAAAAGGCTTATCAAAATAACTAAGAATAATCACGGGTGCCACGTTGGCCATGAGAAGATCTCCAGTACACAGCAGGGCAGTGAGGGAGGCAATGTGCCTCGAGGCAACCAGGAACGGAGCGGCCTAGACGCCGGGAGGAGGGGAGAAGGGGACGGGAAGGCACGAAGACGGCCGAGGCTGGCCAAAGCTTGTAGAACAAACGACGGCGAGAAAGTTGGGGGGGATAACGAGTTCATTGGCGGGGTTCGAACGGTGCACAAATCAAAGTCTTAAAATCTTCTTTACAGTAGCATTTCATTCCAGCATTATGTTATATCACCAGGTTTGTGCACAACAACTTAAGGGTGAGGTGAGCTAGCCCAGCTCAATGTCAGTCAACATGTTGGGCAGATATCAGAGTGAGTGTCTTTTTAGCTAAAAGTATCTTTATTTTGTAAATGTCTCTAACAGTCTCTCTCTTTTTTTTTTTTTTTTTTTTTGTTTGTAAAATCAGTGTTACTTTTTGTCACAATTTTTGTACCAAGCTTTTTATAACCACCAGTTTAGCTTATTAATTATTATTAAAGAATTATTACGTTACTGCAAATTCTGTCAAAGACTGTGTGATCTTCACTGCCAACAAATGTATGGAAATATATCTAAATAAATTTGTTCATGTTATCAAGCTATATTACAAAGAATATAGGCTTTAGATTAACCTCTTGTTGAGGTCCTGGCTGTGGTATTCTTTATTGACAGGCAGGGTCTCTCACTTGACACAGTGTGTCAGAGGGAGAGTAAATCTGGTAAACAGATCCCTTCTAACCAGTGTTTGGTACAGTTGGAGGAGACAGGCACTAACTAACCTGCTTTTTCCTTAAGTATGACTTTTCTCTGTTACTATGTATAAGTTTGCCACTTTTCAGTTGTAGAAGACTTGTGATGATTCAACCAGTATTCTGTTTTATTGTCTACATGCATTGAATTTGGTATAGTATTTTTAATTTAAATCTTATTTTTGTTGTTCTTTCATGTTTGATGTTTTCGAGTTTGCAGACTGTCCTAGAGTTTTCAGACTGTCCATGAGCCTTTCATCAGTGCCACTACTATGCTTTTGTTTATTTTTTCAAGGTTTTTATAACTTCAAGTAATTTTTTTTGTTGCAGTTTTAAGATTAATTTTGATGGCATCTTTTAAGGCTATAAAGAAGAAACATGGGGAGATGGCAAATACAGAAGTGATTGGCTTCACTAGAAAGACAAAAGTGGGTACAAAATACCTTTGTGGGCAGAAAAACATAGTGATTATGAACTGTTTTGTAAACTTTGTACGGGTGTTGTTAACGTATCTAACAAAGGATTGCATGCTATTTTACAAAATTCTGAAAGCGCAAAACATAAAAAATGGTGAAGTGATGTTATTTGAGGTAAAAAATTACTGCTTATGAGTGCTTCTTCAGATTCAGTTGATCAAGTGCCATCATCATCAACGTCTATTGATCCACTTGAAATTCAAAGTTCCTCATCTGCATGTACATCTCGAGCAGAGCAGAGCAAGTCTCTATCAACAGTACGTATTTACAACTCCAGAGATAAAGCTACACATGTTGAATTGATATGGACAATGAAAAGCATTTGTAGCAACTACTCGAACAATTCATGTTCAGATATAAAATCTACATTTGAATGTATGTTTCCAGGAGAGTTGCCAGATAGTTTTTCTATCTGCCCCAAGAAAAAGCAATATTTGACCACAGATGCTCTTGGTGTGTATTTCTATGAAGAAATGCTGGAAGATGTTGGCTCATCACCTTATACAATTTCCTATGATGAGACTACAAATGCTGAAAGCAAGAAAGAGCTGCAAGTTACTATCACGTATTGGTCAGATGTCCGGAATCAAGTTGTTAGGAGACATCTTGAAACTTTCCTCACTGGTAAAGCTGATGCTGTTACTCTTCATTCTTTAGTAAGCAAGGCCATCACCAAATAAAATTTTATCATTGAAAAATCTTCAGATGATTGCTTCAGATGGACCTAACGTAAACATTAAAGTCTTCAAGATGTTTAAGGAAATATTGGAACTTGTCCCATTCACATTGTTCATAATGTTTTCTTATAAGCTATGGATTTGTTTGGTGAAGATGTGATGACATTAGTGATTGGTATGTATCACTATTTTCATGGATGGCCTTCACATTGGGAAGAATATGAGAAGATTCAACAGCAGTTAAATCTACCACTACACAGATTTTTGAAACATACTTCTACCCAATGGTTATCATTAATTGCTGCAGTTGAAAGATTAATCGAACAGTGGGCTGGTTGAGAAACATATTTTTTGAAGCATATTCCATCCAATAAAAGTAAAGGTATTTTACAGAAGGAGAGTGTGAAGAAAGTTACATCTTTACTCAAACATGCAGGGATTTTGCTCAACTTCATTTCACATTGTCTTCTGCTAAATTGTTTCAAAAATTCACTAAGTGTTTCCAAAGTAAAGCTCCTTTAATTCATGTTCTGCATTCAGAGTTATTAGAAGTTATTGGAACTCTCGCTGGCAGAGTATGTAAAGGTGCTGCTGTAAGTGAAACCAAGTCATTTTCATATGATTGGACAAGTTGCATGTTGTTTGAGGCAGTTAATATAGTGTCCTTACAACAACTGGCAACTGGTACTTTCAGGGGAAGTAAGAGATAACTTTCTCAATTACCAGAAGTAGAAGTTTTGTGTTATTTGAAAAGTGTTCAAGTACATTATATTGCTGAAGCTAAATATCTTGTGACAAATGTAATGACAGACTCAGTGTTTCTAAAACAAGCACTTGGATTCCTCAATCCACTAGGAAGAAAATCTAAAAGAAGCCTTCGATACATTAGGAAAGTATCAAAATCATTATCTATGGTTATTCCAGACGATCAGCTCGCTGATGAATGGAAATGCCTACGGTTAGAAAATGAACCATCAGAGAGTGAAGCGGCATCATCACGTATTGATAGTTAACTAGGCTTATTTCATAAGACTGAAGAAATTGAATGGTTCACCAAGATTTCCTCTTGTATCTAAAGTAATTAAAGCTGCACTTAGTGTGTCTCATGGGAATGCAGATATTGAACGAAGATTCTCCATCGCAAAAAATGTTCTTACAGAGGAAAAAACACAGATGTCTTCTAGGTCCTTAAACAGCATCCTCATGGTAAAGGATGCATTGAAGTTTTATAACAATAAATCTTATCTGGTTCCTATCATTAAGAAACTATTAACTTTGAGTCAAAATGCTCATAAAACACTACAAGGCTTATCTTGAACAAAGAATAGCCAGAGAGAAAAAAGCAATGCTGAAGGAAGAAGAAATTGTAAAGAAAAAAGAAGAAAGGTTCAAAAATGCAAGAACTGTGAAGAAAAGTATTGAGGAAATTGAAAGTACACTTTCAGAAAAGAAGAGGAAACTTAGTGAAACCAGAGAATTTGCAAACTCTTTACTTAGAAAGGCTCTGAAGAAAGGTTCTCATTATTACGTTCTTTACTGTTCGTTCTAAAAAGAGTTGAGCATTACAATGGCTGCTAAGCACAATAAGTTGTCTGTTTTCTTTTTACATTTTTGTTTTAGATACAGTAATATGTTTAAATGTTTAGTGAATACTTGTCATTGATATGCTTATGATGATGAAAAATTTTGCTTAAGTTAGATGTTTTATTTTGTTGTAAGTATTTGAAACCTTCTTTAAATTATATGAGTTATGTTGTTGTATGTTCCATGTTCTCAGTGCTTGTGAAATTAAAATTAATAATGATATCTTATTGTAGCTTAAGCTCCACATATTTTTGTTGTGATTCTAAAATAAAATATATTTTCAATGTTCATTAAATTTTTAAGTTATCTAACAAGTCTGTTTCTAAAATTATATTTGCATTATTTCTGTCCTTAACTGGTACATTAGTAGCTAGATATTTAAAAAATGTGTTCATATTTTTGTTTTTCTTGGTGACCGAGGCTTGATTTTCAAAATATCTTTTTTTAGATATCTATTGGTCTACACAGTCTCCTTTTTTAAGGTCTTAGTCTTCAAATTATCTTTTTTTAAAGCCAGATGTCACTCCTGTCCTGGCTTGGATGTCCATCTGGCATAGATTTTGCTGTGTCCGAGATTGTCTTGTAACAATGGAATTTAGGGCTGACCGTGAAATGAGCAGAAATTGTTCAGACAGTTCTGAATTCGTGAATCGACGTCTCTCACGAACAACTGCATCAACCCTTTGAACTGTGTCATCTGTTGCTACCGACTTCCTTTGAGTTTGGCCGTTCCACATGGTTGGTGGAAGGGGGTAAACACTACGTGTCGATTTGCGTATGATTACGAGTATCGATTAATGAGCATGCCATGGAGAAATGAAACTCTAATCACAAGAAGAGGTTTCAGGGGACAAGGCTGAATAGACAGGAGACATTATTCTTTACAGAAGGTATCGGAAAGTTGGTGCATCAGTATGTCAAATGCCTCAATCTGCACGGTGTCTGTGAACAATTTCCACTCATTTCATGGTCAGCCCTATACTCCATTGTTACAGACAATCTCGGATACAGAAAATCTGTGCCCGATGGGTACCCAAGATGTTGACTAACATCAACCAGGAGCGGCGAATGGCATCAGCCTTGTCGTTCTTGCTGCATTACGCAGACGATGGTGAACACTTTTTGGTTCAGATTGTGACAGGTGATGAAACATGGATTCATTTTGATAATGAAGAAACAAACCTTAATCACAACAGTGGATGCACACCCATTCTCCAAACAGGCCGAAAAAGTTTAAACAGATATTCAGCACCAAGAAACAGATGGTTACAGTGTTCTGGGATTACCAAGGTGTGCTACTGATTGATTTCATGGAGCCGGGGACAGCAATCAATGCTGCTGCATACTGCGAGACACTAAGACGGCTACGACATTCAATTTGCAACAAACGAAAAGGAATGCTGACATCTGGTGTTGTCTTGCTTCATGACGACGCCCGACTGCATAGTGCCGCAGTAACACAACTCTCTGCAAGTTTTCGCTGGGAAGTGTTTGACCACCCTCCTTACAGTCCGGATTTGGCACAGAGTGACTTCCACCTTTTCCCCACGTTGAAGAAGTTGCGTAGAGGATGACGCTTCAACACCCATGATGAACTGCAGGACACTGATAAAACATGGCTGAATACGCAGGAGGCATCATTCTTTGCAGAGGGTATCGGCAAGCTGGTGCATCAGTATGACAAATGCCTCAATCTGCACTGTGATTATGTGGAAAAATAGTGTAAAGATGTACCTTTCTTTTTTTGACATTAAAATCATTTCCTAATTAATTCTCTTTTTTTTACTATAGCCGATTAGAGGTTGAAAAAAACAACCCTCAAACATTCAATTTACAATATTTTTTCCATGTTTTATAAACTGAAATATATCTCAATATTCATTGGAATCTTACAGCTTTTGCTGTATTGTTACTTATTAAATAAGATTTATCTGCTTACCCAGTCATCAGTGGCCAATTCATAGTTTCATGCAGACACTTAATTTAGCCAAAACTTGTTACAGTTATTATTAGACTTATTTTAAACCAACATTCATTTATATTCTCTGATGATTGTGTATACAATTTACAATGTTTGTTACTTATGTTATGTACTTTTGTTAGCATTTTATTCTTAAAGTACTTTTCCGAAATTCCTTGAATGTAAAATTCACCATTAGAATTTTCTGTGAGAAATTGAAAATAAGGCAAACGTAAAGCCTCAGTAGCAATAAATAAAGATTTTATTTTTTTCTTAATGTCAAATGTCTTGTGAACCAATACGCCAGCAGTTTGTCTCCTGCAATATTTGTATACCGTTATTTTTTTTTTTTTTTTGCAGAGAAAAACTGAAGTTGTTTCTGTACAGTACTGAACCCATTTTTGTTTTGTTCCCTAAACATTTCATGTAACTGTACACATTTTATTTAAAGAGATTGAAATCTGCTTTTCGATATAGAATGTAACCTTAACTAATGTTACATTTCTGAGAAGCCTGATGATTGCTTGCTGAACTTATTATAGCACAAAAATGTTTAATTTTGCAACTTTTTTTTTATTGTGGTGCCTTACTTTTTCATATTACAGTAGAGCCCCGATTTAACGAACTCGCGAATAACGAAAACAGCAATTTAACTAAAGAATTTTAGGAACCTTAAAAAAAAAAAAGAATTTATTTAATAACTGACTGACTTTGGTAAATTGGAATATTAATTATATTGTAAGTCTATAAAGATACTAGCACTGACCGTAGTTTATACTCATTTCTCCGTAGAAAAGCTTAAACCATCCGTCGAGAAACAAAAAAAAAATTTGTTGAAAACTTTGGTTGCGGAAGTCATTTTGAGATAAGCACGCGCGGGCACGGCCGAGCAAGTGACGCTGTGTTGCACATCAAGCGCGTGCCTAGATCCTTATCCTAGCGGCTGGAAACTGAACGAACATCTAAGTAACCAGTCTCCACAGCGCGGCGGTGGACAGTGCAGGAGCGAATTCACAGATAGTGTTTCGCGTCTCCGTTAGAATGTGGTGCAGTGCCGCGTGCTCTATTGATGAATTCCTTTACCGATAGAATGCAGTGGTGTTCAGCGTGATTATTTACTCTTGTGTCCCGTGAGAAAACAAGCAAACTAATTTGTAAAAAAATATGTAATATTATTTAAGCAGGTTTTATACAACAAATTTATTACTGTAAACGTAAATAATTTATTTCTCCGATGCTAAAAAAACTTTCGAGTACAAAGTATTTTTTAGCGAGCAGACCAAAGTGTTTGTTTCACGAGCGCGGCTGCCTACAAGTTACAGTGGCTGCCGCCTTGCATATTTAATTATTATTTTACCGCTGTTGTGTTAAAACTATTATACACACACACACACACACACACACACATACATATATATATATATATATATATATATATATATATATATATATATATATATATATATGCAATTTTTTCATGGGAATTTCCTGAATTTTGTTAGAGCTGGCGGGAGAGAAAGAGAAATATTGATTGCTCGGCGGTGTTTGTCATTACTTCTCACATGTTGATGGCGTGCGCAAGGATAGCCTAACTCATCATGCGCACGCTCGTCAAGCATTCCACTGGGAGTTTTTTAAGTTTTTTTTTTTTTTGTCGAATTTTTATCTTTTCTCACCTGTGGCTTACCAGTTGATGGTAATTGCATTTTGTTATTGTTTTGAACCAATATACGTTTTAAAATTGCCTTAAATTCCGACAAAACCAGCCCCGAGTATTTAACTTTTGGGGGGGAGGGGGGGTTAAAAAATATGAAGTCGGATTTAACGAAACATCGATTTAGAGTAAACATTTTCGGGTTCTGCGGCATTTCGTTGAATCGGGGTTCCACTGTATCTATTTCATGAACTACAATTGAAAACAATACATGGCTAAAAAACACAAGAGACTGTAAAGAAAGCAAGCAGACATTGGAGAGTTAATGAAAGGTGATGTAACAAAAATTATTAGCTCTATAGTCATGCCCTCCATATTACTAGTGTTATTTGAAGAATTACATTTTACATTTTCTAGATTTTGCATGTTGCCTCTGTTTTACACTTTCCTTCATTTTGCACAGTTATTAGCAGGTCCCTTCAAAGGTGTAAATGAGCTTCACTGTTAACCGTCATGTTACTTTGCTCCAAGAGCAGTGTCTTTTGCTCCAATAGCAATGTCTTTGGCTTAAAATATTATTCATTAACTACCAAGTTGTAAACAAGTGGCACTTTCTAACCCCAGGTTGCATAATTTTACGACCAATACTGTATAGTATTTCTATTTAAAGATTTTATCAGTAAAAGGTCCCGTAAATGGGAAATAAATTATTAGCTTGAAACTTTTCCTGTACAGTGTGAAAGAGCCACTGGCAAGTTTTAAACCTTGAGAAATTGTAAAAAATTAGTGGCCAATTTTTGATGAAATACGGTTACAGTCTACATTGTTGTCGCCTTCTTTGCCACAGTTGAGGCATTTTCTTTTTTGCTTTACCCTTTGGAATCCTGTGGAACATTTTGATTCCTCTTCGTCCACCTTGCCGTGAATCATATTTCCTCGGCCAGGAATGGAAGGAATCAATTCATTCACCTTTCTTCACCACAGGCATGAATTTGTAAGCTGACATGAAATTTTGATTCTGTCCAGTAATATTCTGATATACCTTGGTGTTAGCTATGCTCTCATTAACTGTGTTCAATATTTCTTAAATGCTTCTTTAATTTTTAAACATTATTACTTTTTCTTGTCATTTACTTCAAAACTTTCTGTTGTGATATATTTTGTTTGTAGGGTAAAGGTAATTGGGTTTTACGTCTCGTCGACAGCGAGGTCATTAGAGACGGTGACACACAACTTGGTACAGTGACAGGAGTCGGGAGAAAAGTCGGCAAAGGCCTTTGTTGAGGAATCATCACAACATTTGCCTGGAGCATCTTGTTTGTAAATTGTATAAAGTTTATTTCTATATTTTACAAGATGTTGTACACAATATAATTTGTTAGATGACATCAATGCAAATCACAGTCATAATTTGTACCTTGCTGTCTCCATCCATCCATATCTCATATTCTTGATTACGTTCTTCATTTTTTGTAGATGAAGCTCTATGTTCAATAATTCCAACAAGATAAACTTTTAAAGTATTCTTTGAGATTTACTTTACTTTGACATTCTAACACCACATATTGTTATATGAAACCTAAGTTTTTTTATAGTACTGAGCAGGTGATCTATATTTGGGGGGAGGGGGAGGTTATTGGGATTTTTGGTATGTGTGTTTATTATATATTTTTTTTTGGTTGTATTTTCTAGGTTTGAGATTTTCCTGGTTTTATTGGAAATCCGCCCATCCTTTGTGCTGTTAAATATGTAGAGTTATTGATTAGGGCTCTTTCTGTCACTTGCTTTCTTTCTGGATGGTTGTTGCTTCTGCACGATCCCATTTAACTGCTGGGCCAGCCACACTCTATAGGCCTTGGAGGGGGGGGCCTGGCGGGGGAGGACGTGGTCGCGACGGCCGGACGAGGGAGGGGAGGGGCGTCTGGGGAGCCGAGCTGGCAGGCGGCAAATGAAGGAGAGCTCACTTGGTTTCTGATAGTCGTTGAGGAGAGGTGGTTTTTTGACTACGGACCAAGTGACGTCGTTCTGCGCTCGTGTTGAAAAATATTACAGCAGTCGTCTTTGATTTATCATGTCTAGTTCCAATGGTGGCATGTTCCGGCGGCCGTGGGCGGGTGGTGAGTGTTAGAGGAAGTATTGTTCCTGCCTTGCCCCATTTTGGGGCCTGTTATAAAGAAAATACTTGTACGCGTGAGGTCACTGCTTGGTAAGAAGGTAGTTTCTGCGCCGTGTGGTTTTATGCAGCTTGGTTAGCGGCACTGAAGGTGAGTTACAACGGATTCTTTCACAACAGAGGTCAGAGGAGTTAAGGTTGTTGGATAGTGTCGTGGATTAATGCAGCGGTTTATGTGTTGAAGCCGTATTAGGTCTGGATTTTTTGGGTTTTGCGCAGGCAAGTGTTGACTTTGGAAGAGGAACATTGACATTTGGATTTAACCCAAATGTAAAGGTTAAATTGTTTAAAGGGAGCTTGCGAACGGGCTTTGGTATGTTGTGTGAAGAACCTGTATTGAGCCCACCCAATTTTGAAAAAAGATTTAATTTTCATGTTGATGCTTCTGAAATAACGCTGGGGGCGGTCTTAAGTCAAAATGACGAAAGAAGTGGGACAGCGAAGCCGGTGGCTTATGGGAGTCGGGTGTTGAGTGAAACAGGATGTAAACTTAGTGCGTATGAAAAGGAATGTTTGGCATGCCTTTTAGGTATGGAACGTTTCCAGAGTTTTCTTTGGGGGGGGATAGAATTTAATTTGTATACAATCAGGCCCTTTCTTGGATCCTGGGTTATCCACACCAGCTTGGTAAGTTGGGAAGGTGTGTGGTTTGGTCGTTTTCGTTTTAAGATACATCATGTGAGCAGTAGATCGAACCCAGTAGCTGATGTGCTTTCGCGTATGTTCGATGAAGAAAATTTCTCACTAGAATCTGGAAAGGTGCCGGAAATGGTGGGGTCTTTATTGTCGTGCCCAGAGTCGTTTGCATCAATTGCGGAACATCAGCAAGGGGACGAGGAATGCAGGAAGTTGTGCGCAGAGATTAGTGCTGGCTTAACAGGATCCTACGTGAGGGATAAAGAAGTGTTGTATTATAAACCAGCTGTAGTAGCCAAAAGAAGGGTGGTAGCACCAAAATCTACGAGGTATGATCATGCATTATTATCATGATCAGCCAGGTGAAGGACACATGGGTGTCCGTAAGACAAGTGAGAAAATTAAGAGAGATTTCTATTGGGAAGGGATGACTAAGGAAATAAAGGGGTATGTGCTTAGCAGCGAGAGGTGTCAGAAATTTTAAGCCACCAGAAACACTAAAGCAGGTTTGTATGTGGCAGAGATGCCGACAAGCCCATAGGCTAAAGTTCATATCAATATTTTTGGGCCTCTCTTGCATTCCAAAAAGGGAAATGTTGCTCTCTTAGTTCCGGTGAGGAGTATAAAAGTGGCTGCGCTCATTAGTGTCTTGGAGAATAATGTGTGGAAAGTGTTCTGTGCTCCCGCTGAGCTTGTTAGTGATAACACAATGTGCTTTATGAGTGGTGAGTTTAGGCAAATGTGTGTAGCCCGGGGGTTAGGCACTCTTTTAGCAGTAGGTATTTTTCCCTAGGGAATTTAGTAGAGAGGCTTAATAGGAACCTTAAGGCTGGTTTGGGAATATTTAGTAGGGTGGGTCGAAAAAGTCAATTTTTCGAATATCGAATTCTAATAGGGCTCAAAAGTTGCGTATTTCCATGCTTATAAACGGAAAAATATAGTTAAAAAAAATCTTACATTTTATCTTCAGTTCGTGCAAAGCACTTAAATTTAGAAGAAAATGACCAAAAACCATAACATTTTATATGTCTGATAAAGAATTTTTACTGCATTTTTCGGTTTCTAATAGAATAAAAGTACTTTATTTTAACTGCTTGATGACAGGAAAATTATATTTAAATACCATGCACAATGTTTCCAGTTCACGCATAAGGCCTAAAGTTTAAAAATATAAGTGGAAATTGGGTATTTTTCTGCTATACAAACATACAAATTCAAAAATTTTAAATAAATATAACGGGGTGTTTTTCTTAGTATTTTTTATATTGAGTGGCTTTGTATATGCCATTTTAACAATAGTATGTCATTTTGCAGCTCTTCGCCCATTTCACAAGGTTTTTATGAAATGGCCCAGAACTCACCATGAGAAGGTGGCTGCAATCTCGAGTTCCACCCATGCCCTACCCAACCACCTAACCAATTAGGGTGTGCGAATTTATGTTGGTTTCGTCAAGGACATTACCTGAAATTCATTTTTGTAATCAAATTTGGGCAATTTGGATCTTGAGAGTAATATTGCTCTAATGTAGCCATCTCTGTTTTCTTGTCCGCATATATTTCCTGCTGACTCTGTGACAAGTTTCACACATCTTTCAACAGCTTGTGTGTGGTTTGGAAAATTTAAGAAATCAAACTCGGGCAGAGTTTTGTTTTGCAAAACCGATGAAATAGTATCTGTTGTCAGACTTTCCATCATTGGAGGGGATGACAGCTTACAGTCAGTCCAATCTATCATCTCAGTGTAGTCCGTGGCATCAAAATTCAGAGAGGGTGTTGACTTTCCCTTCAGATTTTGAGTTCTTGCTTTTAGTACTCTCCTGTAACCTAACTCGTATGTGTTGCCTCTCATCCGCTATCATAGCCAACAACATGTTTTCCGGGTGAGAGAAGAACGCGTTTCTCTGAATCACAGGATTGATGACTTCTTTAATGTCGTCTGGGAAACGTCTCGTTGTTTGGATAACTTTAAATATGTGTTTAGGGCCATATTTCACTGACTGATATCGCTTGATGTCAAACCAGACAGGAGCATATGTCTTCACAAAGTAGTTTACAAGAATCTTGACCTCGTTTGTTGGACTTGTTTAAGAAATGAACAATCGTAAGACTTTGTTTGCACATGTCAGCCAATGGGAGTGACATAGAGGTCCAGGATCTCGTACAGCAAGATCTGGAGCACACTGCCCTGTCTGAATTGCTCTAACAATATCCAGAAGGTACTGTTTGTCCTTACTAAGATCAGATTCATTCACACTTTTTTCATCTGATTCAATTGGTTCGAAATTTTTAACTGGTAATTTCTCACAACCATGCAATAGTTTGCCAATTTTCCCAGAGAATGTAGTTGGTCCAGTTGTCTCTCCATCCAAGTATTAAAATAAGTGCCTGAATGGTATTTCATTGAAGTTGAGTAAACAAATGAACCACTGCAATGGTCACTGAATTCTAATCTCTTTGTTGCGTATGACACCATTTTTCCACCCTGTGTTTGTGGCTGTGCCATCACAACCAATTGCTTCCAATTCATTAATGTCAATATAATTATCTTCGAGGTACTTAAAGATGCTCTGGGCTATTTCACTACCAGTTCCACTCGCTGGTGTGACGTGGCCGACATATTGCCCACCAGGCTCATGAATCACACTAATGTGTAACACATTAATGTCATTCGTGAGATGTTGTTGCTACAAAAATTAGCAGCGTTTAACGAAAGTTTCAAAGATAAAACATCTCGGGCTCTAAATAAATATTATTTAAAGATGTGATTTTCCTATTATTTGAATGAAATTATTTGTTGGTGGTTTAGTTTTGGCCGTTTTGGCTGCTTTGTATGTACGCTATTAAGGTTATGTTTTCATGGTCCACTAGCCAATGTGTGTGGTTAATATCAAATAAAATCTTCGAACGTTTATGGTAACGTAAATTCGACACCATCTTCAAGTTTTGGCCAAATAACAACAATTTTTAAGATGACTTATAACCATCAGAAAATTGTAGTAATTTTTTCGAAGTTCGAAGTAAATATTTTATTTAGATTATATCGAATAATGTAAATATTCGATTTGGCTTTGAAATTTCGAAGCTTCGCCCACCCCTAAATGTGTTCCTCTTTCCTTACTCTTCGGTATATTTTAGGTCCTATTTTTTCTTGAAAGAGGGTATAATCTTTTCTTCCATCAAAGTATCCCTTTGTTACTATAGGCAGGTTCATGTTGCTTCGTATAGCCTGACGTGTCTTCTGTTTTTTTCTTCTGATCTTGCTTTTATCTATCACTAGCGACGTATCTTTTTCAGAAATCATTCCAACATCCTGCAAAATGCTGGAGCGATAGCAGATGTATCTCTATCGGAAACACAAGATCTATCACTCACTAAAGCAGTATATGTCAATTCTATCCTCATTTTAGATGTGGAGGTAGAAAGAACTAAAGACTGATCAGCTTCACTTCGTTCGTGTGGAGTTTTTCGAGTAGATTCAATGTCACAAGTGTCACTGTCGAGTGCAACAGTTTCTCGCAACAATGCCAGATGTTTTCTCTCATTTCTTTTCTGAAGTTTTACTGTTCCTTGTTTGTGTAGACTGCCAATGTAGGCACTCCTAGTCATTCGCTGATCGTATAGATACTTTCTTTCAATTAGTGGGATTTTTTTGTCTTTTTCACAATTAAATTGTACAACAACAGGGCAGTAGTCACAGCCACTTGCCTTTTTACCACATACACATGAATATGTGATATTACACTTACATGCTGCAACATCAAATAGCTTTGATTTTGCATCAGCCACAAATTTCGCTATTTTTCCATCAAATCTCTCTTTTCCTTTGTCTCGGTTGTACGATTTTCTTAAATTATAATACGCATCATGATAGGCTTTTATCATTTGCACAACTCGAGTATGTGTCACAACTGAAAATGGAGGCTTTACTATGTATTACCTCTATTTTAGTAGCTACACGATCAGCTATTGTTAAAAATGCTACTTTTTTCTTTGAATCAGACGAAATTGAAATTTTATAGCTTTCTTCAAAACAACTTAGCAGCATGTCCTCATAGGTCGGTAGATTTCTTCCACTTAGTTCTTTAGGCAAACCAAAAATAGGACAGCGGTGCGTCTGTCTTGTCACCAAGTCTTTTTTCTGAGTCGCCATCTCACATTCTTCTCAACCATGAAAAAGTTATAATAAAAACACTCACCTGTAGGAAAGATAAGTCATTCCACTCTTTCTTGTTTGATAAACTCTACACTGTAACTAAGGAATAGCACTGCAACGAGATGTTCTCACAAGGCAAGCTGAGTACCAACTGATATGTGCCCGTTTCACGACACAATTTATTACTAAATAAGCAAAGGCATGTATCGTATCACACAAGCGGGTCGCCAACGGCAACGGGCCTGCTAAAGCCAAGTATCCTTGTTACCCCCACACCCACAGTCGCAACACACGCTACTAATGGCAGATCAAACAGGGCACTCAAGGTACTACACTACTTCCAGGGATACTCT
>PNEQ01130756.1:0-25654 GCA_003012365.1 Medauroidea extradentata | reverse complement strand
CAAGTACTGGACTTTATGAGCAGTAGTTATGTCAACAGCTGATCCCTCAGCCTGGTTGAGTGTACCTGGAGGGAGGACAGATGTTCGCGTGGTGTACTATCATGTACACAGTACACTATATTCACCAAAGAATCCTAGAAGTGTATGAAGTATAGAGAGTGTACCACACAGCAGCAAGTACTGGACTTTATGTGCAGTATTTATGTCAACAGCTGATCCCTCAGCCTAGTTGAATGTACCTGGAGGGAGGACAGATGTTCGTGTGGTTGACTTGGCACAGTAAGAGCCGCTGTCCCAGGTCTTGTTCGTCATTGTTCGCGTCGTGCAGAAGAGTCTTCCAACTGTTGCTCTTCTTGCCTCGGGCAACAACACATCGTCACTAGTCGCGCTCAGGCTCGACGCCGCTGAGAGAGGAGCAAGTCACATAACAGCGTCTATTATAAAACACTTTCATTATTAGCGTGCTATTTATTAACTCAAATATACTTGATTTCTAGAGACATTCATTTATTACGTACAAGGTTCACTGTTTGCTGGGCTTCAATGTAACAGTTCCATATCATATTCCACATACAAGGCGCCGGCTGCTGTACTGGGATTCTGCCAAGAAATATCACCGTATCGTCACTCGGCGAAGTGTTGGCTTGTCGACGCACGAACACCATTACATCAAAAGTAAAATAGTCTGACATTCAGATACAATTGTTCTTTCAAGTCAGTATTTATATAGCGACTAGCAGAGGTAGACTTCTGAGTGTCAAATGCTGAGGGGTGCGGGAGCGATAAGGGCGATACAGCCACGCGCATAAGATACATCACAGCCTCTACGCGCAAGGCACTCACTTGCGTGCAATCTATCGTCTCTTGGCTCTCCTCTCAGCAGCGACCCTATCATTATATGACGTCATATTGAAGATATGGGAATGCTGTGTATCTGCATGGTGCTCTAAATATCCTGCAACTTAATAAATTACTGTTAGAAAACAATACTGATGATACAGTGATCTATTAAAAATGTATTATTCTAAGAATATAATTTAAATAAAATGTTTTCTGTCGCAGCCATATGACATTTATCCTTTATAATGGTTGCGAACAGTACACGTCACTCTACTCAGCTTAGTATCAGCGGCATGAACTACAGCAGAACCTCGCAAATGTCTCGCAAGTTCGCGTACTCACGCCTCGTCGAGCCACGACGACAAAGACTCAACCCCAGTCGTCGACCGTTGATCTCGTTAGCGACGCCGAGGGCGGGGGGGGGGGGGGGGGGGGGGGGGGGGGGGGGTGGAGCTGGAACCGCCCGACCATGGCAGGCACTCGGCATTTACTCGTCTTTCGCTGGAAATACTCCTCATTAAACTCCTCTTACAACCGATGTTTCTCTTTCGAGAACAACCAAGGCAGGGAGGTAAAAAATATATTATCCACGGGCCACAAGACACACGTCTCCTGCCCCCGCAGGGCCTGGATCATTGTCTGACGGTGTATGTGAGGCAGAAGTTTGTTCTGCGCGCACAGAGTGTCCATGCTTGGTTGATCTTCAAGTGGCCCGCTGCAGGCGATACGAACTGTCTCCTACTTGACAGTGTTTGGTTTCTTCTTATAAAGCTACTCTCGATGTCGCGGCAAGGCGGCACGAATGCCGGTGTATACCCGTGGCAGCTCCGACATGTAATACTAGGAATGTCGTAGATGTAACATGAACAACTACTTCACAGTGTCACAACTCGATACATGCGACACTCAGTCACTCCTTATTGCCCGGCGTAAGGAATCCGAATTCCCGAAATGTAAATTGAATACTTTTTTTCACCTCGTCAAGACTTTCATGGTCCATTATTTTGTAATACATTTTATTTTGTTTATTATATCTCACAACAAATGTACAATGAAATAGTTTGTGTTAGTTTCGGAATCTGTCTCATATTTCGACATCTAGCGTCTACATCCAGATTATAGTTGAGGATGTCGCATGAATGAGATCTTGGAACGATCTATGATACTTTTTCAGAAAGCAATCCTTCATGATTTTAAGACCGTGCACCCTAGACAACGGACTGCTAAGGCAGGACAGCTGAAAGTCTACACATACAGCAACAGAATTAGATCACAGATCTCTCACGGTCAGCAGAAACAACTGCATAACACTAACCTTAACAACGGAATATTTCACATTCAAACAAAATACTTTGGAACTAAACTTCGTATCCTTCAAACAAATGTACAAGGCTAATCAAAAAACTAATGTGTTGGTATATTAGTCAACGTTCATATAAGTTGTAAAATTACTCTTCAGTCTTACCTTCATATCTGATGGACAACATTTGCTTTCCGTTTGAAATTATTTTTAATTTATTACATTATTACGGCTACTGCTGTTGTTAAATAAATATCTTAAACAACAAGACGACAGGACATGTCAACAAATTTTGCAAAGCACATTTATGTACGCAATTTTTTTATAAGCTATGGGAAAAATATGTAAGTACATACAGAGATCTAATAAAACAGCAAAATGCATGCCGATTTTCACGTGGTTTCTAAACCTAGAACTCGTATATATTTGCATGTCTACCAAAGTAATGCAGGTGTAATTGGCTGTTAGGGCACAAAGTACAGTTTTATATCGTTACTCACCACAGTGTACTGCGCCTTTTACATTGGTAGGCAAGAAATTGCTTTCATAAAAACAAACATAGTGGAGCAGCGATTATAACTTGCCGTGTATTCAGGGTTCTGTACTCAGTCGGGGTCATCCAGACTTCGGTATACAGCACTTTATCGAAATTGTTCCAGGCGATTACTATAAATTTCCCTTAATATTGGCACTGGCCACTTCCCCTCCATTTTACACCGTGTGTCTGTACCAAGGACGTAAATCTCTTGAAGGGAACGAACACCACCAAATAAATAACATGAATGAATATTTTTAAATCTGTAATTGAGAGTGAGAAATATGGTACTACGTATTTCTATTTTTGGAACAAATTCCACATAACGTAAAAACTACTGTTACACACTGCATCTCATAACCTTAACAATTTTAACAGTTTTTGGGCAGATATGGTTAACATTAACGTCCGCCTGGGTGGGGAATGCACATCTCAGGTTCATTTTACAACTGAAATTGACGGATGACATCTCATAAAATATGTAACGCACAGTGTCTACATTTACTGAAGTCACGAGGAACATACTATATTTGGAGTGTAAAAGATCATAAGTGACGACGCGCTTTCTAGACAGTTGGTGGCGGTGAAACGTTGGTAAATACAAAACATTCGTGCACCACTGCTATGGAGCTCGCCTCCCACCGTCCTGGTTCGAGTCACATCGACGGCGACTCGGAATTTCGCATGTAGAAATTGTGCCTGTGAGTTTTCTCAGGAAACTCCCGTTTCACCTGTCCCATCATTCGACACTGCGTTCAGTTCACTTGATGTAATCCACACTACGTGGTGCGTGTAGCTTCTGTAACCACTGAAGCCGCTGTAGTATGAGTGTCAGCTGTTATTCTGGACAGCTTTAATCCAGCCCTGACGTTACAAAAATGTAGGTAGATCCACGGGAACAGAAGTTACCACGACAAGACGGGTACGTCCAAGCCTCACCTGGGCTTGTATGTCCGGGCGTGGATGATCGTTGCAAGCACCAAGAGCTATAAGAACACGACAACTGTACCACTGAGGATTGTTGAAGTGTGCAGACACGACGAGCTGACGGCAAGTCTTCAAAGCTCCGGGGGGCAATTTGTAGGACCAGCCCCAAGTCTTGGCGGACCATAGTACAGAGAGAGACGACACAATGTGGTCGTGGCATTGTCGGCGGAGGCGGCACCACGAGCATTCAGCATCCGACTCGCTTGTCGACAATGAACTCCCGCGGCAGGCAGAGGGCAGTTCATTAGCGGCAGTTGAGGCTGAGGGCGCGAGCGCAAACACAGACTCTCGCCTCCCCCCTCCCCCCCTCCTCCAACATCGCTGCTGACTGGCACCTTGGTCCCTGGTACAGTCCCAGCATCTCACGTCTGTACATCTCCGCGATCTCTCCTACTGCCCTCGTGGTTCGCTATTTTATCCGCTGGCAGCACTTCAACAATACATGCGAGTTCTGCACTAACACCTTCTTTATGAATGGAGCACTATATTAGCAGTGTTTCGTCATACCATGCTTTCTATGAGACTTTAAGCCGCAACCATATAATTCTCTGCTTCTGTTTTAACGAATGATATTAATATTTGCCAGATAAATCAGCTTGAAAAATACGTTTTCAGTCGTTTCGGGGAGCCGCTAAAAACTTGTTTATAATATGGTTGCTGTACTTTTAAAATCATAGTCTGAAGTGTGTTTTCTTTTCACAGGTACACATACTGACAATATGTTCAATACTTTGACGTGGAACCGAACACAGACGACACGCTAGAGAAGCGTTGATACTTCAGGCGATGACTTTTAAGCCCCTCACACAAGCGGCAAAGATAAGCACATCCAATCAAAAAGGATCAAACTGAGTTAGGAAACATAAAGCCAGTGGCCTAGCCACGTAGAATAATGAACATATTTACATGCGTGACTATTCATTTCAAACATTGCACTTTATTGCGAACAGATAACGTCAAAGACGAACACTCGTAAATAGTAACATTTTTCTGGCCACGGCCTTGTTCACAACATGACGAAGATGGGGCAGTACGAGTTGACTCGCCTGTACGCGGAGTGAGAGAGGGGAGGGGGGAGAGAAAGTGCAGAGTGCAGACTGAGAACTGAGGAAAGATATTGCCAGCTCTGGGGAGGAAGGTTTTGTCGCGGGAGTCTTGAGCACTTCTCGGACACAAACCAGGGTTCATTGTAAGGCAGTTAGGGCCTCTTGAACTGCCACAAAGCTGCTATTGTCGTGCCTAGAGTGGGCGCTACCTGCCAGGGTGACATGCTGGAGGCAGTCGTGGTCCTACACTACACTCTGCCAACATAGCCAGCTATATGTACGCCTGGATATATGTAGTTGCCACCTCAGAGTCCTCCAGTGCTAAGCTCATATCATGCCTCACATATAGTCTCTAGGCGCGAGTCACTCTACTGAGTGCAGTATCTCGCCAGTAACACTCCTCTATGAAACATTCCGTACTTATCCTATCATACCATATATAGTAAAGACATAGCGTACACACCTGTACCGTTTATAATGCGAGTACCTATATTTTCATAGTACCTAAAAAACGTAAAAAAAAAATAAATATTTTTACCACTTAAACCGCCAGAAAAAGCTTTAACGATAAGTAGAAGACTTTAAATAGTTATGCCAACTAACAACATTCTTTTAATGGTATTCCTAAGCAGACATGTCTCACGTTTGTCAATCAGTTTGCGAATTACGCCAGTCAACCTCAGCCGTGCACAACGCTCGGAGTCCTGTGAAAATTAATTATTTGTAAATATAGCAATTTTTAATAAAATGCGTTCAAACGAAATAAACTATAAGAATATCTTCTAGAAGAATACTGATAAATGCTATTCTTAGCCAACTTTAAATATACTTTAGATCAAATTTGAAAATAAATTGAGAGAAAAAAATGTACGGAGGTAGTCGCCTGTTCAGTTCGTCGAGCTTCTGTCGTTAGAAGATAATTCAAACCTGCTCAACGAACATGAATGACCTAAGGTTAGGAACAACACTCAGACGACAATGAACACGTATATACCCACTTCAGCTTCACTGATATTCATCAAAGAATATCACCCAGCGATCGGAATGACATAAATTCATGCATTGCGGACCTTCTCAGGTAACAACATCTTGCCGCAGAATGTTTCAAATGTATAGGCGTGAGCAATACACGTTTAACTTCGTACAATATATATAGTCACCACTGAATGTCTGATAGAGGATAGTTGCCGGCTAGAAGACTAAGCACTAGTTCAGCAACTTGCGCCTAGAGTCTAGGGTGAGGCATGATGTCCACACATGTAGGTCTAGAACACGTGACATACATCCACCCAGACAGCTGCCTCACTCATCGGGTTGTATTTTCCACCGGCCGGCATCTTAGTGCACAATTCTCACTTGCGATGCACTGAGTCCCCTCACAGGTATTCCAGTACACATCACATGGTGGGGGGCGAGCGTCCTAGCCACTAAGTCAACCACGACTCCTCAAACAGGAAACGTGAACGAAAATATATCCAAGGAAACATCCCAACAGTCGCCTAGAATGACTTCGCCAAACTTGAGGAAAGTCAGGATGCCAGAATTGTGCGATCTCACTCGGTGATGGTATATGACGTAACATCAACTGAAGAAGGCATACTCGTAGCCAGGTTCATGTTCAAGACGTTACGAGGTGCATAAATGCCAGCATGTTACAACATTGCATGTATGTATTTTCAGGCAACCATCCTCGCATCCAGTGGGACAAATATGGTTTTATACGCATATGTCCTCAAATGTACCGTTCTGCACTCGCCGACCAGCGGCATCGTCCGGCACGATTCCCACGTGCGACAATCCGGGGACCGGCCCCGCCGGGAACCTAACCCGGATCGCCTTGGTGGGAGGCGAATGGTCTGACCACTCGGCCACCGCGGCCCTCACAGTACATGAAGTAAGGAGCATAGTGCAGGGCTATATCACGCTACTTTGCAACTACAAACCAGAAGAGTCGTATTGAACTGGACGATATAACATTCCACTCTAACGTGATCCAGCTTGCGTGCCATACATACACCGTGAGACATGTAGCACAGTAACCTTGTGTTCTCACACCTGTCCATACAACATTGTGTGTACCTCTACATGTGAGCATTGTTTCCCCAAATTACTGCCATGTAATTTTGCAACACTCATCCTCTTCTTATTTTCCGGACAACAGTAGAAATAAATATGTGACGCAATGTCTTACAAATTTCAAGTTGTTTCGGTTCACCTTCCTGTGATTGAGTTTGCCTTCCATTCTCGCCTTTCAAAAAAGTACGCCTCTGTTATTCTTAGAATAAAATTATCTAAAAAATATTCTTATAAGATTCTCAATTCGTCGCAATAATTTAGATAAAATTTATTAAAACATAAATTCGTATTGTAACTTTGTTCGAAAGTAGCCGATTAGGACGAAAAAAGATATTTGCACAGACATGTGATCCACTGAGAATGAGTCTATTAACTTAACAGTATGCGTTACAAAAAAATAATATTGCATTTGTTTTCCCGTGTAGTTGATTGTGATTTCGGTATCCACCCAACTTACAATTTATTTGTGTGTCTATTAAAACTTAATTGCGTATACTGGGAATCAGATAACTGCTCGGATCAAATTGTACCACAACGTTAAGCCTTTGGAAACTCAGAGATTTTTGGCTGTTAGGTCTAATATCTCCGTACCATGATCTGTTTCTGTATTGTAATGTAACACGGAATATAAAATTACTTTCAAGAAATTAAAAAAAATTGTAAAAATATCATTATTCCTGTTATTACAAGATTAGAATGATAAAACCCTGCGTGGTTTTCCCAACCTTGGCTTAGTTGGAGTAACCACAGATACTTGTTCATTTCTCAGCGGCAAGCTGATGTGACAACACATATATTACTGTTTAACGCCATACTTGCTGTGCATAACAAGAGGACAATATGGAGATGTGATGAAAAGAGCGACAGGAACAGCCAGACGTCATCTCAACTCGCACAGAAGTCAACGTGACAATAGAGCTCGTTGCTCGTTTCAATTACACGCGCTCGAAGACACGCAGAAAACAAGTTATGTCCGACTCATTTGGTAGGTGACCTTCAAGCAACTGTTATCATTACCTCCACTGAACCGAGGCCACGTTCTCTTTCCAGTCCCATTGCTCTCCACGAGGAGATTAGCGCAGCTAATGAGATTCCATTAAAACCACTTCACAGCGGAGCTAATGATACGTCAGCTAATTGCGGCGGGACCTAATACAAAGTACGCTGATGTTAACAGGACAAAGAAGCAGGGCCTTCTCTGCATTAAACACGAGTAGCGGTACAGGAAATTATGTAACTACAGCCATCGAGCATGATTAAAGGACTCGAGCAGTATGCACCAACCAGAAAACATTAGACAGCGACTTCTGGACACACGCGTAATTGCGTCATTCCTTTGCATTTCTCAGCACTTTTTATACAAACTGGTTGAAGGCACTTTTATAAGCAACTCGAGTTATTAACTAGCAGGAAATGCAACTATGTAATACGAAATGAGCGTGTAATTTACTTTCATGTACGTACTTCTACGTACGTATACAGCACACGTGACTTTATTAGGTCGAAGTACGCGGGAAGTAAATTATTGGGAGAAGATGGGTCAAAGTCACAAGAATATACTTCTGTAACCAAACACGCAACAGATTTTCTCACAGAAAATTTTCCTAAATTTCAAATCAAAAATTTTTTTACGCTTGCATCGTTCGCCAACTGTTCATAGCGATTTTCCAGTATAAACTGCATATTCTTGTAAGTTGTGTGCTCTGTTAGCAGAGAAGACATTCGTGGAGGGGAATAGTGACGTCAGTTGAACAGGCGATGAAGCGAATTGTGAGCGAACAAGAATGGCCTTAATGACCTTCGATATAAGGCTTCAACAATGCTGGTTATGTTTCAATCACCCAACATTCAAAACGGTAACAACATTAATGTTTTTTTTTTCTTTTTTTTTTCATGAAACTGTAGCAAACATGCCTTGCTACGAAACTAATTTCATGTTTCCTAATTTGTTCTCAGGAAACTTACAAAACATGCAACGAATTCGTCGATTTTTGTTGAATTGTTTTTAAGTTTATTGTCTTCATCATTCACTAACGTAAATTTGAACAAGAAATTATCAGTACAACAAATTAGTCTACTTTCCTCAATGTTGGTGCAAATAAACCTTACAAGTTAAAATCGTTTACTTGCATTTAGGAATATTATATAAATATAAATTAGTTAATTCTCGTGCTATCTTGTTACATGATGGCCTACAATTATAAAGACTTTGGACAGTAAAGTTTGTAAACATTACACTATCGCAAATATTCGAAATTTAGAGGACGTAAGATATTAATTAACATTACGTGAGCCACCAACTCTATATTCACGTTACATTACTCAGTACAAAATGTGTAGAAAGTCTGAAGAAACTTTGGAAAATGATTGCTAAATACTTCGTGTGATTAAAAAAAAATTCGAAGGACAACAGTTCTTAAAAACTGAATACTGTATAGACATAATACTAATGTCGCTGTATTTGGTGCTACCTGAGCACAGAGATAATGACATTCTCTATAACGGTCCATTTATATGTATTATTATAATTTTTTTTTTTTTTCATATTTCGCCACTGTGTAACTGTCAACACAGCACGAAAATGTCGTGACACTTTACTTGAAACTATGTGTGTACCGAGTTTGATGACAATCTGAAAATTTGGTAATTCAGATATCTCGTGTGATCTTAAAATGTTTAAATGGTCACCATTTCGATAGTAAGGACACAGCATAAACTAAATACACAAACCTGGAATTAACTTACTATATGATTACTGAATTGAATGACATTCTGAAATGTTTCCTGAGATACCTCATGTTGTCATAATATATTCAAAATGCCAACATTTAGAAAACTTAATTAGACATACATGTTTACCAGTTTTGATGAAAATACTAACCATTTTCTTCTGATATTTCTCGTGTGCGGAAATTTTTTTAATTCATGCCAATTTGAAAATATGAACACGAAAATAAGAACATACAAGTCTAGGTACTTTACCAATTTTGATTATATTCGGAAAATATTTCCTTACGTGTGTAATTATGGTAAAAATGTACAAATGGCCACTGTTTTAAAATTTTTAACACAGAAGGATCATAATACGATCTATGCAGTAGGCTATGCTAAATACAAAGACAACCGATTGCCGTTTAAAAATGTGAATATCGGGCAAACGACAAAAAATTAATGAACTAAGCTTTGTATGCAGTGAGAGTGTACCAAGTTTGATAAAATTCTAAAAAAAAAATATTTCCTCAGATATGTCATATTGTGCTAGCAGTAGGAAAAAGGCCACCTTTTGAAAATAAAAAACACTGACAGAAAGAAACAGACGAAAGTCTAGTTAACTAACTAAACATTATAAACATATGAACACATGATGAACGAAATACTCAAAAGTGTAGTCAACTTTGTGTGTGGTATACGCATACCAAGTTTGATAATATTCGCAATAATAGTACCTTACACGCGCCACACTACGCGAAACATATAAACATGGCTACTGTTTTGAATAACTTATATGAACATAGTAGGCCGTATGAACGAAATACAAAGCCAAGTCAACTAACCAAGGAGTAAATGTGAAAGAAGATCAAAATAAATCGGAATAATATTTCCTTAGATTTGTCATGCTAAGCCAAAAATATAATGGCCGCCATTACGATAATGTAAACACAGGATGGTATACCAAGTTTCATGAAATTCGGAATAATAGTACCTACACTAAGTCATACTATTTCATAATTATAAACATGGCCACAATTTTGGAAATTTAAACATAATATGGACGAAATACACAAAATTCAAGTCTACCAACCAAATAGTATATGTGTACCATGATTAAAATATATCGCAACAATATTTCTTTAGATATAATTTACTATCATAAGATTAAAAATGGCCGCCATCATAAACATATGATTACAAAACAAACGAAATACTCAAGAATAAATTCAACATTGTATGTAGTGTAAGTATACCAAGTTTGATGAAATTTGGAATAATAGTACTTTAGATATGACATACTATATTAAAAATATAAATGACCGCCGATTTGAAAATATGCACTTGCTATAAACAAAATTCACAAAAATCAAGCCAGGTATGTGGTACATGTGTACCGAGTTTGATGAAGTTCGGAGAACTATTTCTTCAGAAATGTTAAGAGTATAAAAATGGCAGCCATTTGTAATTATGTGCATGACACGAATTAAATACGCAAAAGTAAAATCACCATGTTAGGTTCTTTATATGTACTGAGTTTGATGAAATTCTACAATACGGTTCCTTAGATATCAATGCGATCAAACATGTTTAAATGGCCACCATTTAAAAAATATGAATATGGCATAAATGAAATACACAAAATTGAAGTCAGGTTACTTATCACTATATGTGTATCAAGTGTAAATAAATTCCGTACACGGGTTCAAAAGTTTGCAAGGAACACATACAGTACACACACAGGCGCAACTTTGGAAAGTAGGCTAAAAATCAGAAGTGTATACTCATGTGTATACATTTCGTACATTCTCTGTAAAAATTACTTTCATTAGTTTTCGACATAATAGAACTAACGGGAATGTTAACAATAACTTGCAATTAAATATCTGTAATAAACCATGAACTATCACAATACAAAATGCGCTAAGTTCTCAGAATATAAAACGGAATTGTTAGAGAACTTTCTCGGGTAACAAGTACACAATAAGTATCGTAAGGGGAAACTTTATATGCAAGTAGGCGTGTCTTCTACAGCAGTATTACCACTTGAGACTGTGTTCAGATGGAACAGTTGCACGCAAGCTTCACTCACAACACAGCGTTGCCAAGTTACAATATATAATATCGTAGTCCATACTTAGGCAGAGAGAAAAAGTAATTTGTAATTCACTCGATGTACATGGCGGCGTCGATATGATTGGTACTTAGACCTCGTGTTTATCTTCAGAATGATTGGTCGAGTACGAGGAAAGTCACCATTCGATGAGAAGTATGATATTTTGTTTGTCACGTAGTAAGGTAATATGGCTTTAAGAGTACTGTGTACTGGTATGAAATGTTCGTGTTCAACACGCAGGAGCAGCTGAGCGATAAGAGCCACAGTACCACGCTCGACAATAGGCACATGGTCTCTATTCGCAGCGCTCAACTGGCGTGCAATGTTTTCATACAACTATTTTACCTGTGGGACTTAAAGCATTGATACTATAATTGTATTTTTGCATAGTACGAAGTAAAGGCCAATGCACGCACCTCATTTTGCAATATACGGATTCAGGTCGTATTTTCAGAGTTACAGCAGTCTAAAAAAAGCCGTTTTTAGCCAACTCCAGAGTCCCACAAATCATGTCACTGACAGGCATACTTAATTTTTAAAAAGTGGCTTATGTAGTTTCAAGTGGGTGTTCTTTTCATAGATATCAACAATAATAATAAGCTCAGCAGTTTCACGTAAGAAAGTATTCGCGTGACCCGCCATGACACCGTCCAACGGCTAAGTACACAGTCCTCTTAAGTATCGTCGACAGAATGGTTATTGGATAGAGAATGTAAAATAAATAAATAAACAAACCTGACTCAATGACTTAGAGACCGGAAAACTTAGCGTGTTCGCTGTCTTGTAGGCTAGCCTCCACAGATGTGTGTTTATTTGGACAGACATCAGCTGTTAACTGGCTGTTTACTGACACAGTGATACATGATTGGGTATGCATTTAGTTGCTTCTTCATAATTGGTTCAGGTCTCTCCAGGAAGTGTTCAAATATGTCTTGAGCCAATTGTGAAAGTGACACAAGCTTTCAGTTGTTATAATTCTTACCTACACCCAAAACTTAACGCAAATTTGTCAGGTCCCTATCAATGACAAGAACTGGGAGGAGAATCATTTATGGCCTTTGTTGAAGAACCATTCGGGAAATGACGGAAAAAAAAGGTGAAAGGCTAAAAACGGGATCGAACCAGGATCCTCACGAATGCATTTCCAACGTGTAACCGTTGTGCTTCCTCACTCAGGGTTGTTTGACACGGAGTATGTGGTGTAGCAGTAGGGTACTGCCTCCTGGGGGCTGAGGTAACCCACACCTCCCCTTCACTACACGAAATAACCACTGTCGGAGGCGAAATATTCCACAAGCGCGGGGGAGTATTTTAGAAAGAACAAGCGGTCTTCTCTAAATTTAGAATGAAATGTGTATAAAATCAGTTTCTGCATGAAACATTTGTTATTGAAGTAATACTTACATGAGTACAAGAACCTGAAGTTTTATTATTCAAGTTTGAGTGCACAACAAGAACATTTCTAATAGCATTCGTATTTTAAATGCAACAAGGCTACTTCCACCAAATAAATTGTGCTCCACCTCCCGCCCCTCCCCTTTTTTCCCGGTTGAAAAACCTGAAAGAATGCACCTGTACAATGTAAATTAAGTAGAAGAGGTAGTTGCAAGCGTTTTACATTATTTTCAATATATTTACGATGCTAATTTGTGAAAAAAAAATAGTTATATACTTAAAGACTGTTCTGAATACATCAGGTAAAGATGAATGTTTCGTGGGTGGGGAAAATGGCGGCGGTGAGGGTGAGGGTTACATTCTCCACTAGCTATAAGTTGTGTACATTGTAGGGTAGGGTGAGAACGTGAAGATTGCCTGGCCGACACGAGAAGTAATCAAAACTTTTGCCCGCGAGTGGTCAGCCCACATGGGAATGGACTGGTGTTGTCAAGACTTTGAGCAATTACTGGTAATCTCCGTCAATGACGACCAGTGTCCAGTTTTCAGGCGACTGGAGTGCTGCTAGGTCTTCTGCCATGTGTTTTCCCAGCATGGTGCTCGCGTGTAGCTACTGCCACACAACTGCTTCAACACACAGTGTTACCAACTGTAGTGGTCGGTCTAGGTGCGATAAACTAAAGTCATTCAGCTTAGAGGAAATACTTGAATAACTAGAGTCCCGATAAATTACCGTTTTATTTAGAACACAAGCTAGAGCTCTTACATTCGTATCACTGTAGCAAGTGCTCAGTAGTCACACGCCACCTCATGGAGGGCGCTGACCCGATAATATAGAAACAACTACATGCAGGCACAATTAACGCCGTGACCAGTCAATGAGCAGCTGTTGGCTGCTTCAGTACACAGATATCCTTGCATGCTCACCTACAAGTCAGCAAACCCACAAATGATCGCACAGTGTGTGTTAGGGTGAGTATGTGTGAGTGAGTTATAGTCTGTTGAATAGCGCGAATGTAGACCTTACTTGCAACTTTTTTGCAGAGAATGTAAACTACAAGAAGTATATACATGTTAGTACTTTCCAACTGTAGGTAAGTAATTCATTAAAAAAAAAACTATAGTGTTAAAGATCCACGAATTCTTATCTATGTTTGTCCATATCCTGCCAGATAATTGCCATATTTCACATACAGTCATTGCTAATCATTGGTTTATTTTTGCTATAATAATCTATAATAATTTAATGGTACAAATTATATGAATTATTTTTTAAATCCCGATATAATAACGCGATCGAAAGCAGGCAGCACGCAAGCTATAAGGTCAAATACTTCTCACTGCTATATTGCCTCGTCATTGCCAAGACTGCCAACTTGCGCCTGTCAGCGAGGTATTGATCACACGAGATGATCTTGTGAGGCAAAGGATGGACCAACGGCGGATTGGAATGTTGAGTGGAATGGGAGAACACCGAGAAAACTCGTTGGCCAAAGCGACGATCGCCACATTTTTCATATTCGAATATTCAGGAGAAGCTCCACAGGGAACCGAAGCAAAATAATCACGGTTAGAGGCGAACGATTTACAAGTTAAACAAATATGCCACGTATTATGTAATTAGAGCCTTACAAAAGTAGGCTATGTGACATCAGTCAATCCTGTGATGTTTGTTAAGGACCCTGCGTCCAAAAGTTCACTAATTATTGGAGAAAATTAACTTTATATTTAACATTTGCTTGGGTGTTTTATTTCGTGTATCATTAATCGCAAGTCAATACTTTCACGTTAAACCGACGGTCAGACTCATCCCAAGATCTACCTGACCGAAGCCATTTAAAATTACGAAGTGTCTGTTACATATAGTTTAGCCCTAATCTGTATTTGAACTTCCTGGCAACCACTTTTTAAGTCGTTCAACTGGCACATTCATGACTACTTTTAAGTTTAGTGTAATTAGTTACTCTCGTTACCATTCCTAAACAAACTGTTCACAAACAACTTCCTGACATACTAACAGTACCGCAGTCGTTAGCCGCCCGGGCAGTTGTAAGGAAGTCCATGTGAAAGATGAGGAATACATGGGCATCCTGTTTCCAGGTCTGGAATGGTAATACCATACATCCAACTGTTCTGATGGATGATGACACGTCAGGATACAGGTGCGGATTAAAACAAGTTCCACTAGCGGGCACTAATGGACCATTAAACTTGGTTCACAGCTTGGTAGCCATTTTCGAAAACCAACCCAGGCATTCCTCTGCGCTTACTGTAAAATTGAAGTACGGCTATTCTTGTATTTGTACCAAACAATGCATTCTCTTCTGTAGGGGTAGAAGCCTATGGAGGCTAGCTTTCAGAAGAAGATAGTCACTTTTTATTTAAATACCATAAAACTGACCCCACAATAAGTAAATACATAAATTTATATACACACATATTTATTGTTACTGCAGATGACGTGTTCCTCTCTACAGAACGTATGTTTACAGTACTTTTAATAGATCGACTGCATCTTCTACTACATAGGCAAATAGATCATTTCTTCCACAGTAAGACTGTGGAAACAATTCACATACTACCTTCAACCATACTTAATTACCGTCACTACTATTAGCATACTGTATTTATTTATAGTTTCTACAACATACATGTTTTCCAATGTCTTATCTTACGTTCAGTTCAGGTTGTATCCACCACTACGTGTACCAGATATTTTATTATGCACAATATGTGTCCACATACACGATTTTAAAATGTAAAGATTATTTATTTATTTTTCTGGGGCCAAGGCAATTTCGTAATAATAAGTGCAATAAACATATTTTGTTAGCACACATGACGAAAACTAATTACAGTTATTCGATTTAGAATTTTTACATTGTATTTCGTGCCGTGTCTTGCAACTCACGGAAGGAGCTGAACTTCCCAAAAGAGGCCGCGGTAGTGCAGCGGCCAGAGCACTCCCACCGAGACGATCTGAGTTTGATCCACGACGGGGTCTGTCCCCGGATTTTGACATGTGGGAATCGTGCCACACGATGCCGCTGGTAGGCGGGGTTTCCCACGCAATTTCCATGTCGGCGCAGTTTCATTGCAGGGCCTTTGTTTAGGGCAAACACTTGCCTTCTTCTCCCAGTAGAAAGTCTACATTCTGGGCGTAATAGCCTAGTCCTCAGGTACTAATTGAACCTCTTACAACCCTGTCCGCGTTAAAGGGCTGAGTTGCTAATCGTCACTAGTAAACGTGGATTGAACTACCTCCGGTTAACAGCACAGTGTGCTAGTGACTCAGCTAATTAGTACATATGCCAATGCTAAAATGTGATACATATTGTAGGCCTTTTAACTTTCATTGCTTGAAGACTTTCGTATTTACTTTGCTATTGAAACTGCGGCTAGTTATATGTCTAGTCTGTATGGCAATTATACATCGTCATTTACAAGTTACTACCCTTAAAATATGCACTTTAATGGCGGGATTTTATCCCTCATGTTTACTTTTCCATTAAGAAATCATAACATTATTTTCAAAGTGCTCTGACAGCTTACATGTGCCTTTGGAATTGGTAACTATTTTTTATACAGGAATTGATTACTAATATTATATAGGAATTTGTCAGTATTTTAATATAGGAATTGGTTACTAATAACTAATTTATACGTAGGGATTGGCCCCAAATTTTTAAATACTCATCTGTTGATTCTAAAACAGCCAGATGTTGTGTACGGTTTGAAATACTTGACTTGTTAAGTCATATTCAGATTTTATGAGTTTATAAGTGTGTTGAAAGTCGATAAACTTTACCAGAGAGCTATATTTATATAATTTAAGTAACCGTTTCTAAACAATTAAAATGAAGAAAATAATAGTAATTGAAACATGTTATGTCATAGGCTTCCTCCCTTATAAAGCTCCAATTAATTATCTTACCTAGTTCCGTTGTATTTTACGCAACTTGAGTTTATAAATACAGCGGTGCTAATAATAAACATAGCACTGAAAAGTTAACGTAACCAACGATGTGAACATGTTATGTATACATGTAATTGTATTATTATTCAGAAGGGCTGACTTCTCAGTGAACAGCCTATACACGGTTGTAAGTATAGCAGTGAGGAAATGAGAAGGAACATATTTCTTGTCTGCATCTAACGTCCACGCTATCCCAATGTTCCGTACATTACCCCTGCAGCAAGGCCAATGAACGTCAGATTATCGGGCAGGGGGAGGGATCTCACTTCTTGGGGATAATTCATGCTAATCAGGCGGCAAGGTAACGACCTTGTTAGGCAATAGCCCCAGATTCGCCACGCTCATTCCCCCTCCCCTCCCCAGTCAGACAAGTCCCGGGTGAGAAAGTCTGGGCGGCAGGGTTTGATTTTATTTCGGCGCCCGACATGTCTGATGTGGGCTGAGAAGCGAGATAATTAGGCAGCTTGGTCCTAGCACGGAGCTTGTTCTGGTTTGATCTGCAGGCTAGAGCTCGCCACAGTGGCTGGACTTGCTAACAGCCACGCTAAGGCACACCCGTCGTGCACTGCGCACTTACTCTTTGTCGGCGACTGCACTAGTATACGCTCTCGAACACGCACTAGTTTCCGCTTGTCTCCGCCAGAATTACCGCCTTCCAGATATATTACTGCATTAGCATACTGCCTCCCAACACGCCGCCATCACACCTACAGGTTTCCCGTCGAGACAAATCATGGACTGGGAAACTAAAGTTTAAGAAGATGTATGACAGGCCATGTTGGAACCAAGACTACTGGTTTGTTGCACACTTTGAAGGTTAAGGTGAAGAATATGGATAAGGTTTATTATACATGTTAAATTACATAAGCCGTGGCCTCAGTCACCTTTCACGATACCAATGTCGGGCAAATATCACTTTCTGAATTGAGACGAGGTCAATATTACTACAGGAATAAAAACGTTGGAAAAACAAATTATAATGAGATGTTTTCGGATGGTTATTCGGAATGACAATATTTATTTGCTCGCAGTTTTCAGGATATCGAAGGGAAAATAGTGCTAAAAGAGCCTATATCACCGTGGGCAGCCCCAAGATAACTAAAAAGTCACTGCTGGCGGCACACATGTGGGCACGACACGTACTGAGCCATACCTGACATCATTTAACATATATTTCTCACACACCAGTGCTTCCAGGTAGGCGGTGATCTTACATTATTTCTCTCTACGTATCGATACGTACGACTACGTATCAAAGTCGAATGCACGCCTGTATCGTAGTTTATACGGAGTTCAGTTACTGCACTTTAATAAGAGGCAAGTTTGATAGCGCCGTGAGGTAATTTTTTCATGAAACACACAGCATCATAGTTCAAACATCAGGTGGGTGACGACACTTATATGAGACCTTGCCTCACACATTGACGGTCACGTGACGTGTCATACGTGCTCTTGTTTACAGGCTCATGTCACTTTTTATAACATATTTATCTTTAACAACACATCTTTCAAGTATTCTTCTAGGTTTTGTTAATACGACACGTATGTTAGGAACAGGTCTTTGGGACGCCTCAGAATGCCTTAAGGCTGTTATATCTGAACATACACGCATAACTCTTCAATCAGAAACAAAAATATAACCTTTCGTTCGACTTAACGTCGTGCTGTCCGCAAATGAAATTATAGGAAAACTCCTTCAAATACAACAGAAAAAAGACGACTACTACTATAAATACAAATAACGCATTTAAAATACTTACGTCAATACTTTCCAAACTGCCATTAACTACACAATGAAAAAATTTCTTTCTGAAAGAAAACCACGCACGGTATAAAACATTATTTGTGCACAAACACTTCAATATGTTTTGTCCAACTTTGCCAAATCTGACTAGTTAAAGAGAAATAATAAAAGCTGGCGGGCAAAACGGGATATTCTTACTTGGATGGCGCAGCCGAACGGATTAAAAATATACCACCATGCTATCATGATGAACTGTAGTTTGAATATAATCTACCTACACGCCGAACACAAGTACGTTTACTTTATGAAATTACCGCATTATTAACGGTAGAACATGCCAGGTACGAGATATGAAACTTTTACATCAACCACATTTGTCAGCGGCGGCTGATTCAGTCGTCCACCTAAGTCGAAGCATTTAGAACCATTCCAGTTTTCCAAACTGTCTGTCGGGAATAGTTCGTTGAGGCAAGTGTGTGTGTGTGTACGTATTTATTTACATACACAAACATATTATTTTTGCAAACTAGCAGATCGTGAAACTAGCCAGACCGCAAACAAATCTGCAGAGAGCTGAACATCGGTGGACGGACGTACACTTGGAGCGACAGCTGGGCGTGGTCTCATATAACAGACACAGAGGGTGGAAGCCAAGGGATGATATTGACAGGAGGGGGTAGTATATGTGAGTGTAGAAGAAACAGAGGGGTAGAAAATATGAAAACATGCTTCGCCTTTAGTCGGTTTGCTTACAAACAAATTACTTACTAAAGGGTATTAATACAGATATGTATTCACAAAGGATGCGCCTATGTTACTACAATTTCATTTTTTATTTAATTTAAGAATATTTATACTAAATAAATGGCGCTATATTACTATATTTCGCTGAAATCCCAATTTTTCTATAATCGTATTGATATTCCAGTGTAAAAACTTCCAACCATAGTAACAGAGATAAGCTTCTGTCTTTGCTTCAAAAAAATTTACTGTCGTAAGTATATTATTTTCTGACAAATTATAATAAATAAATCATCCTGACATGCTGCCAATTTTTAAGTAGGGACGCTCCTTAATTCTCTGTAATTTGGTTGTAAACATATTCCTTGTAATTCTGCAACGTAATTATTTGTTACAGATACAAAATTATAGGCCTACAAGTTTAAATATATATAACGTCACTTGAAAAGTCATAGGTGTCAGAGGGGATGGGGCCCTCTAGCCACAGCCACCATGTGGCTCTATGCAAACAATTGTAAATGTATAGTATTAGTACTAATACGAGGGGGCTTTATTGTAGCTTGGCATGAATTTTATATTTTAACCGTAAACATAATTTCAGTTTTCTTAATTTATATCTGTAAAGTTTGACTAATCGTTACAATGGAATTTTGTGGACTTCTAGACACTGAAAAAAGCATATTGGACATTACAAAATATTCTGTCATTATGAACCTTACCAAATTTATTTTTGGAGGCCACAAAAATGTTTTGATGCAATCAATAAAGTTTTACAGTGGCTACAAAATAATTCTGTAAATACTACAAAAATTTTGGTGAGGTCCATACTGACTAAACATTTAATTGCCATGATAAAAATTTTTTTTTTCTGTGCCCGGATTTCAAAATTTTTAAAAATAATTGTAGTATTTTTAGAATTTGGAAATATATAATTTCTTAAAGCTTCGAAGTTTTGTTGTTTTTCAGAATACCACAATAATAAGAGTGTTTAAAAATTTCACTAAATCAAAACAATAACAGCAATACAGGAGATGTACAAGACATGGAAGATGTCCTCTGGATGCCTTAAGGCTAGGAGAGAACAAACACTTTTATGTTTACTGTACTTTTACTTCACATAGGCCTAGTTCGCTGCTAAATATGAGTTTACATCACCTGCATATATTCTGTGTTGGTTATGCCTCTCAGCGAACTTCGTTGTTTTGTATGTGCAAGTGTACAATGTGTGTTGCTGTGTCGTATGTCCATTCCTTGCAGAAATATGACGACCACACACTTTCAACTAAATCAGGTCAATACGGAACATTTTAGAGTGTTACATTTATTATAGGATATACAAGAAGTGTTTGGAAAAGTACAAACACAATAATTCAGCGTAGTAAAGATATTTATGCTGTTCTCAATACCTTGGTCTTAAGAACCGACGAGATATGAACATGAAGACGGGCCAGGATTACAGAAGAAAACACGAGACCCAATAAAAGGCCGCCGACCAACGACATTGCCTGGTACGACTCACACGTGCGACCCCGAGGGACTCAAACACGGACCACAATGATGGGAGGCGAGCACCCTAGCCTCTGGATAACTACTGCCTTATTATGTCATATTTTTTGCAAATTTCCATCGAGTAGCGGCTTGTAAATTGTAACCACTTATTTGATGTTTCACTAAATTTGCTGGCTTCTAGTTCTGAAGAAATGTTTACGAAAAGTATCAAAACTTTATAAAATGTGACAGTTTACCGAAGTTGACTTTGCTGCACTTCAAACATACTTTTATTATACTTAATTTAATTTGTTATCATGTGTTTGGAATATTTTTAACCTCTTTAAAGGTTTGCGATTTTTTGCTGTGTTCGACTAAAAAAATCTAGTAATTAGGTGAAGTCAAGCTGAAAGAAACAATAAACTAATAGTTACTATTTGCTAACTTTAAAATAAAATAACTAACTTGGACTCGTGATATTTAGATCCACTGATATCAGTTTAAAATAATATTCCCCAACTTGTTTAGTTGCCTTGCGTGCACATTTGCAGCTGTGTTTCATGGTTATTGGCATAGTGCCAAGTGAGTCACGTATTTGATTGAGCCAATGAGAGCAAGGTTACTGAGACAACACACGTCTGTGGTTTGCAGGTAGAACAACAAGACACAGATGCATAGAAACAGCCAATCACTGTACGTGTAGCAGCTCTACAGATGTGCGCGTAAGGCATTGAAACAATTTGTTGCAAAATTCTATCCACCAACATCAGTGCCTCTGAGCACCAAAGAAAACAAATTGTACACAGTTCTGATATGCGATGACAAGTTTGACCTCAAATATACCAGTTCCAGTACTCTGTGTGTATTAGTTTCCTTCTGCACTATTGCACCCAATTAACAAGCTATTATTAGACGGGACAAGTTAGCGGGTTCACAGAGCTGTACGCTAGTCTGCAAGACTATATATGTATTCAAGCAGACATCAGCTGTTCATTAGCTGCTCGCTGTCACAGCGAAACAACACGATTTGACATAAATTTACTTTCTTCATTATTATAGGCTCAACGCTCTCCAGAAGTCAAATAAAACAAACCCTAACTGAGAAAGTAACACGAAGGATTATTTGTTTGAATTATTTCACGTGTACAAAAGCAAACACAAATATTTCACGTCCCTAGATATTCTCGTATGTTCAAGTACAAACATTGTTATACTGTGCAGTCGGAGCCTGAAGCAAACACGAACTATGGTGGGATGTGGTTGTTCGGGACGACAGACTTTGTCCCATGGTAGATGTCCGGCAATCATCAGAGATGACTGGACAGCCTCCTTGCGTCCCTCCGCGACATTGGACGACGTATCTCACAGTGTCGTACCTTAGTCGTCGTGTACTCAGCATAGGTTCGACATCGCTACTTGCCATCGATGTCGCTGCCCTGTCTATGACTGCAATCACCATGGTATGGAGTGGAGATGTTTGGTAAGCAGTAACACTCCCTGCTTTGCCGCACTTCACATGTATTACTGCGAACTGCTATTATTACTTTTATGACGAATGTACAGTATATATGTATATTCACGAACACTATATACTACGTCCTTATAAGTTGAAACATTCAGCACGCCTTTTAAAAAACATGCTTTTAGGGCTCGTAATGAATGGAAATAATTTTCCAAACTGTCGTATCATAAAACAACCAACCGGATTGAAAAAAAAAATAGAAATGTGCGTTATGTTTATCTCCCTATGATAAAACTATGTTACCGCTAAATGCTCCATAAGGAAGTAAATATTAAAGCGCGCACGTGGGGTGAGTGGTTTACGAACAGTGGAGACCTTAGGTACCAACCTTGCAGTCATGGAGTTAAAATAATTAATTAATTTTTAATATGCCAACATTAAAAACAGTTCTTTGAAACAAACGTGGTGTATAATTATTTAAAAAAAAGTCACTTACGCATATAAATTCGTTGTGAAACATACATTTCGAAATTACATTTTTTAAAACTTTAAAACTAATAAATTTCATGCAGAAATAATTATGTGACTATATTCTTCCAGAAATTTCACTTAGGGCTTTTTATCGGAAATAGTTATGATTAAAATTGCTTCCAAATACATAAACTGTTTTGTCTTTTAATAACGTCGAAGATACGTTAAAGCATTCCTAACAATTGTTCGTTTGGTGGTTTTGTATATAGTTTATTCAGTAGCCCATGTAAGGAGGCATTTTGTTAGATACTAAATACTTACAGCTACTGCCTCATATTTATGATATTTGGCTATGTTTTATTTAAAATCATAAAAAGAGCAGTTATCGTAAAGCAATCTCACAGGTGTGCTGAAATTTTTTGCGCTAGATATAGCATAATATTATAAAAATAATATTCCATTATAAGCCGATAATAAGGCAACATGAAATATTTACTTGTTTGAAAAACGTTGTGTTTCACAATAAAAACAATTTTTAACAAATCCGTGTGACAGTTTTCGATATCTGCTCCATTTTAGAATCTAAATAATGACTCCGTTACATAGTAAACATAGAAAGCACTTGTCTTTGCAGAGTCCCGCCTGAGCGAAACTAAAACACTCGTTACTAAATACATGAACGAAGCTATAAGGTTCTAAGAACATCACAAACACAGGATAACCAACGTAAAGCGGAAACTTTCCTACGCGTGTTAATATAAGCATATTTGTACAAGTAACAATGTGCACAGACTTCACTGTACTTGAAAAGTTGATGCCTAAGACAGCAGCGCTATAGAATATGTCGATTATTATCCTTGACAAGACGAGATCGTAAAGTGCTCACTTAACCGTGGACACCATGTAGCTGAAGTGAGTGCAAAAAGTGTAGTATTAACCTACATCGTCTATATGGCCAGAGCTGTACTTAAGCGCCCTAGCGAGAGAAGCGCCATCCCTCAATGTTAATGAGTAATATCTCTCGAGTGGCCCATCAGTAAATTATCACTTGAGCAGTGTGTGGACAAATTCTTACAACTTTCCTACACTGATACGCAAGACTACTACACATTATTTCGGTGAATAATAATTTAAATCCTTAAGTTTCTTACAGTTAGTAATAACACATTACCTACCGTTTAGATATGTTAAAGTGTTTCTTAGTAGTGGTGCAGATCTCCGTCCTGATTGGCTGACAGAAACGCAGTATCCTCCTTCCAGGGTCGCACACGATGTTGCTCGCTACATGCGATGCACACTTCCTTCTTTCCGAGTCCTGTAAAAACAGTTGAATATTCTTACCAACAGCAGTTAAACTTTTAAAATGTAAAAAATTTATTTCGAAAATTGCAATATACGACTTTAAAATCTTTATAATTTATTAAGTTCTTACTAAACTATACAAACATTAATATTTTCTAAGTTAATTATCAAGTTAATAATACAAACATATACAATTTTTATTTCTAGAATTTTATTACTGACATGTACAGACCCGACAACCGAAATAATTTGGCTGTCTTCACTATCGTAAGTTGAAAGAAAAACGTGACAACTTGGAAACAACTATTTGATAAAAATGCAAATATTTATAACGTCGTTGTGCAGCGCAGAATTACTTAGCTACTGTTAAGTAGGGGCAAGACTGGTAACTGAAGACAAATGAAAGTGCTACACATGAGTTATAAACATACTGAGTTGCTCATTGAACACATATGACAAAACAACACCAGGAACAAACATGTATAAGCCTAACAAGCATTCTCCGTATTCGAAACTCAAGGAATTAAAGTCTGCATATATAACATCGAGCTATATGTATATAAGTGCAACGATGCTGTGCTGGCTATCAACACAACTCTGCAACTCATATGTCTTTCTTGGTCTCATAGAATCATTGCTAGCCGCAGCTATCAAGTGACATCTGCAGTTTCTACAGGCAACAGTATACCTAATTATTCCACCGCATCAACAATACACTTCATAAGTCTAGGTTGTTTCAGCAGACCAGTGTACACGGGCAAGGAACCCTGAGCGCGTACTACTCAAGCGATATGCTCCGTTGTACAGTAGAAGCAGGTACATTTTACAATACTCGTGCTTTGCAACCTGTACACTGTCGCTCAGTTACCTACCTAGAGTTCGTCAATTCACTTAATTCACATTGACATCTAGTTTCTCTAGATTATATGTGACGAAGAATGTAATTATTTTTTAACGTTCGATAGCGATGCCCACCCACATACAGTGTTAAACAATATGTCGAATAATTTGTCGAGCAAGAATTCCGTTTTTTCGTCTGTTTTTTTTTTTTTTCGTGTTTCGTCGTTGTTTCACACTCATTTCGTCTCTCGACTTTTGTGTTGTCTTCGTTGTGTTTTTCTGTCTATTACCTGTTTTCATAAGTCTCTTTTCTGTATTCTCGTTCGTTTTTTGTTGTGTCGTCTTTCATCACACGACTATATTCCAGCTAGGAATTAATTTTTTGAATTTTTTTGTTGTTTGTTTTTATCTGTTCCACTTTGTGGCCACGACTATGTCCCTCTCTAGGACTGTATGTATGTTATTTGTTTGTTGACAACAGCTAACGCTCGACTTTTCTTTGTTGGTTTTTGTTGTTGTTTTTCGTTTTATTGTGGATGTTTTCTGCAAGACGGCAACATTCGCAAGCAATGGCGTATGTCCATGATATCGGTTCTATACATAATACCAACCCATTGCAAGAATCG
>PNEQ01130755.1:0-25652 GCA_003012365.1 Medauroidea extradentata | reverse complement strand
ATAAAAATATATCACGGCGGTGTCTGTCATCTTGTTAAGAAGGATAAAAATACCTCTCCTATGTGTGTCATCATGTTAGAAGAATAAAAATATATCACGGCTGTGTCTGTCATCTTGTTAAGAAGGATAAAAATACCTCTCCTATGTGTGTCATCATGTTAGAAGAATAAAAATATATCACGGCGGTGTCTGTCATCTTTTTAAGAAGGATAAAAATACCTCTCCTATGTGTGTCATCATGTTAGAAGAATAAAAATATATCACGGCGGTGTCTGTCATCTTTTTAAGAAGGATAAAAATACCTCTCCTATGTGTGTCATCATGTTAGAAGAATAAAAATATATCACGGCTGTGTCTGTCATCTTGTTAAGAAGGATAAAAATACCTCTACTACGTCTGTCATCATGTTAGAAGAATAAAAATATATCACGGCGGTGTCTGTCATCTTGTTAAGAAGGATAAAAATACCTCTCCTATGTGTGTCATCATGTTAGAAGAATAAAAATATATCACGCGGTGTCTGTCATCTTGTTAAGAAGGATAAAAATACCTCTACTACGTGTGTCATCATGTTAGAAGAATAAAAATATATCACGGCTGTGTCTGCCATCTTGTTAAGAAGGATAAAATTACATCTACATCTGGCGTGTTAAGCAGAAAGAAAATTCGTTTGGTATGTACGACATCAAGTAAATAAAAATGAAATTTACGGTCCTAGTCCTATGTCTGATAGAAGAATGAAAATATCACTGCTATGTCTGTCGTCGTGTTAAGAAGAAAAAAGTACTAGTGTGGTCGCGTTTAGAAGATAGAAAATACCACTACTATGTCTGGAGTGTTAAGGAGAATAAAAATATGTATATTTGCAATGTCTGTCGTCGTGTTAAGAGAAGCAAAATAACTAGTGCTATGTCTGTCGTCGTGTTTAGGAGAAAGAAAATTCCTCCACTAGGAAGAGTGTAAACCACATGACTGGGAATAATTTTACACGGGAAGAAGGGTTTTGGAGAAGAAAGTCATACGTTGTCTGTGCGCCGCCAGGCTCGCTGGTCAACCATCGTCACGTGAACTACCGCGGGTGGCCAGTTACAAGCATGTTCACGCACTTTCTAGTCGCAGCAGTTGGTAACTATGAGCAGTCACCCGGGAATCTCGTGGGTTCAACGACCTGCTGTCTGGACTCCACAGTCGTCACTACTTGTTAGTTGGCTGCAGCTCCTGTGATTGGCCAGTTGCACTTCTGACAATCTAGTCTGTGAGTTTTTCCATGCAGGTCTACTTCTGGTCGACAGACCTTTACGACGAGGTCTACAGCAATTATCAACGTCATATTTTAATATTTGTAACTGACATATTTTCTTATTTTAGTCATAAGTTGTGAATAAATTTTTATCTTATGCATTTTTTTATTTCTCATCATTTTTGCTCAATGACTCGTATAAGTCAAAATAGGTATTCTTCCGGTATTATGTACACCACTTAAACCAAACGACAAACCAAATTGAAAAAAAAAAAAAACTTACAGTGAATAACGATGTTGTAGGTTACAAGATCTCCTATATAAAAAGTAAAAATTAAATAACCTTATATTTTAAAAAAATGCTGAAATTTTAAATTAAAATTTTAAAAAATTTAAAATTATTTAAAAATACAAAAAAGTATTTTAATTTAAGGCGTTGAAACAAGTTGATAAAATTTTTTAAATATCTGGGATCATTGCCATTAAGTAACCTGATGGGAGGGATATTTTGGATGAACATAGGCTAATTTATTAACATTCATTATGCTATTCGCGTAAGGTAAACTTTTATATTTGGATGCAAAGAAACGGTAAATGTTCACTTGTAAGTGATTCAAGAGCGCGTTTGCAAGACACTGATCACTTCAACAAAATATTTACATTATCGATTACCCAATGCTCACAAAGCGGAGCTGCCGATGTGCATGTAAGACATTGAAAGAAAGTAGCGCGAGAAAATTGTGGCTCTAGTTATATTAAAGAAAAAAAAACAATAGCAAGCAATGCTATATTACGGTTTCTTTTTAACGTATTCCACGTTTCAAGGTTGATGTGATAATTTATCGTTCTGCATGTGTGAGAGATTATGGTCAGCGCTTAACATCGAGGTCTTCAGCGCTGGTGACGGATGACACGAAGTGAGCGTGGAGCGGCGCCGGAATGAAGGGGCGTGAGAAACGGGAGATCCCCGAGAAAACCCACCGACCAACGGCATCATCCGTCACGATTCTCACATGCGAAAATCCGGGGAACGACCCCGCCGGGAATCGAACACGGATCGCCTTGATGGGAGGCGAGAGGTCTGACCTCTCGGCCACTGTGCCCCCAATTTATCGTTGTATTTTATGATGATTTCAAAAGCGTGAAAATGCTATTTGAATTGTAATTTACAAAAAAAAAAAAACCTCATGCAATATGGTATAACAAGTGAGGTTATAGGCCTATGTTACATTAAAGAACGGTAATTGTACGAAACGTTATATTTGTAATATATTATTCATTAATAGGCGTAATACAGGTCGCATGTGTGTGCAATTGTTATAAAACATATTTATATCGAGTACAAACATTAATTTAAAGCACAAACTATAATTACAGTTTAGCGCACATTATTGTTAGTTTGTTAGTTCTTATGTCTCACGGTTCTTCGACTCTTGTTATTAATCTCCAACTCTCTCGCTCTCGGTGACGCGCTGAACGCCAGGTCTATACTCGCCTCTCATGGAACTTATTTAAAAGCTTCCTCCACTGCGCCGTGAAATCGAACAGCGACGAAAAGCTGATGAGCAGACAGGTTCGACGGGATTGCCGATACATTTTTCATCGCGCGGGGAAAAATTGGTGAAATTAGGACGTGAAAACTTTGCACTTTGCTCTGCCGGGGCGCTAACCGTAGCGACAATAACTCTGTTATGAAAGGCTTAGTTCATGGGAGATTGTTATTTCCTCACGGCGGTCTTTGGAGAACGAATAATTTATCTATTTCTACTTCATTAAAAAAAATTAAACTGACGGCAGTTGAAGGTAAAACAACTTATGTTCGTTACACATAACATGCACTACTTTTATTTGTTTTGCTTAAGATTTTTAGTTTCCTCTGTTTTTGCGATAATTAATTCTTTGACTTAATGCAAGAACAACCAATGTCAATATATCATAAGTATGTTATTAAAGCATTAAATGCCTGATTATCACACATATGGTAAACTGACACTGGTTGTTCTTGCAATACGCCACAGAATTTGCTAAACATAAACGAGAGCAGATATTGAAAATCTCCCTGGCGTTTTTTTAAGTGGTCTTTGTCGTAATAGCTAATTGTTTGAAAGCAAGAAATTATACGATTTTCATTAAAATACAATAAACCAGAACTTCGTTCATTACATAATTATCTATAGACATAATATTTACAGGTTTGAAAAATCAGCCAACATGAAAAAGACGATTTTAAACAAAACTAAGAAATTTTTTTTATATCTGCTCTCGTTTAGGTGTAAACAATTAATATCGCTAAAAAAATTAACAACAGAGCAAATCCGTACTGTAATAAATCTTTGAAATTAACCCAGAACACTCGAAACTTTTAACTATAGTTAATGAACTAAATCTATAGTGTAGAAAGTAGTTATTTTGCGGATACTTTCCCCCACAAATAAAATCACACAAACATATACTTAATACTTTTAATAAACTTAACTGAAAAATTTAAAGAATTTGCCCAAGTATAGCTGAGGCATATATCTGATAAATATTTGTCTACTCATTAATATGAAATGGAATAAAATATATTTCGTTACTTTAATGTTTTCTAGTACTATCACAGAGCATTTAAGAATACACCGTGTGATGTTATTAAAATATATAAGTAATATTTAAAGCTCTATAATCCATAAGTTTACGTTTTTTCCGTGTAAGTGCCCGCAGACTTATGTATATATTACTATAGACATTTCCGTATTTTATATTTACGGACACTTTTTCCGTTTATTAACGATACATTTCCATTAAAATTTATGTTTGTGTACATGAGAGTATTTCAAGTGGTACCGGACACCAGTAGAAATTTTTAGTATGTTATATAAGGTGTACTAAACAACAGTTGCTTAAAACTCTCACAAACATTAGGTGGCACTGTTGAAAAAAAAAATCGTTGTTGTATAAGGAGAAGTGCTGGTAAATATTCCCCAGAAGTATCCGTTAATTTACGGAAGGTAACTAGCTCCACTTATGAAAACTCGCATATTTATGAGAGAGACTTCTTTAGGAATAGTTTCTTGAACATACTCCATTGCCATATAGATGACTGTCAAGGAGAACTAAAGATAACAGGAAAACATAAATAAGACGAGCACACTTTAGTCAACAGGATACATACACAACATTAAAATCCCATAATTGAAATCGGATAAAAATAACAAAGGAAAGAGAGACAAAAATTAAAAATTAATAAACAAAATAAAACCCATGACACCCCTAAGGCAGACGAACCCAGTATTGAGGTCTGCTATGGCAAAGGGACAAGCAGAAAAATTCTGTCTCTCTGGGAACACTGCTGTGTTTTGTTTCGTCTCATCGTTGTGTCGCGTGTTGTTATTCTGTTCGTGTCTGATATAACACTGGTTTTGTTTAACCTCGTTGGTGTGTTGTATTTTTATTTTATTTTGTTGGTCATACGATTTTTTCTGTTTTTTTCCTTTGTCAAAGCTGACTTCCAAACTGAGTTTCTCTGACTTGGTGGCGTCTTGGATTTCACTTTTTTTTTATTTTGATTTCTTATCTGTTTGCCCTTGTTTTATTTGACCCGATTACATTTAAGAAATGTTATGTTGTGTATGTATCCTGTTGACTAAAGCATTCTCCGCTTATTTATGTTTTTCTACTATCTGTTGCTTTCTTTGACATATCGCAATGGAGTATGTCTAAGAAACTAAATCCAGTCAGGTTCTTGCTGTACTTTTTATATGCGAAAATCTTGACATAGAATCTTGTAAAAGGTATAGGTGTGTACAATTCACCTTCAACTTGGAGACGAGTTGTCAGTGATTTGCTCTTCGAGTCCAGAGTTAGACGTCTTCAGCGCTTCTGCACTTCTACGCCTGAAACGTGCAAAATACGTCCACTCAGGAGCCACTTTAATTGCTAGAGACATCCAAAATTCGCGTTATCATTTGGTAGCAGACTAAACTTCACTTTCCTATACATAACAGAGCATAATTTGCTATAGAGTTGGCCACGAACTTTTATGTTTTGTCATTTACGTGTGATATCATTACAGAGATTGGCCTCTCTACCGTGTAAGCTTTCTCCGCGGCAAGTCACGACAATATCGGCCAGCGGGAGACGTCGAACCAGCCTATAGTCACTTGAAGTCTAGTCAGCTGTCAGAAAATAACGTGAATTTAGCATGTCTCTGTTAATTGCGCGCAGAAGAATTCGGAGAGCGTAAATCAGTCAGCATATACACGACTTTTGTTTACAGTGTGCACCGGCAAGCAGAAATAATACGGATACCTATTTATAAAACACGTAACAAACTTTGTTTAGTGTTTGTATTATAACAAGCTGTGCATATTTTCGCTAACATACAGAAATGTAAATATCGGCGGATGACATCAAGCAGTATCCTTAGAGACAATCGAAAATTGCGAATATAATCGAAGTCGACAGTCTCCCATATATTGTAGTATGTTTACCCTATTACATTTTATCGGATGATGCAAAATGCGACACGTGTGATGAATTTTTATAATAATCAGACGCGTTCTGTGTTAAAACTGTATTTAGGCCTTTCAGCTTAAAGTGAGCACTAAAAATTTTACTTTTGAAAAATACCACTAGCTGTTCTTGCATATAATTCAACGTTAACAATACTTATCTTACTACCTGTGTGGTTGGCAACGAATTAACCGGGTGTAATTCCGTGTTTTTCTATTTTAAAATCAATACTAAAGAAAAATCAAATGAAAATAAAATTTTTGTAATTTTATATAAACAATGAACTCTTTTTAATGAAACTATGCAGGTCCCTGCTGACCGCACAGTATATCTTACACACGCAAACATCAAGTGCCTTGTTCACAGAGGTTAGCCGTGTCCCGTCGTTAGACGTAAAGTGCGAAATGATACTAATTGGCTGAAAACAGAAATTTAGCAGGGCTTTTTGAGTGCTCCACTTTAACCATAACCGCCTTTACTTCTTACTGATCTGTTGATGATAGAAAGAGTGCTTCAAAATAATTATATCTAATATCGAAACCAAGCCTTCAGTGCTTACACAAATCGTTGGAATCTAGCAAACAGCCAAGTTTTCTCGCTATTTTCCAGTGCGTCTAAGTATCATACAAGAAGATTAATTGCTGCAAGTCATGTGTGTGCAACGTTTTCAATCAGCAGACTTGTTATTCAAGCATGAGAACTCACAAGAGAAGTTTCAAAAAGTTGCAAATCTCGTACATTTTAAATTAAGGGCTTAAAAGACAAGATGTACATGTTCATTTCCATGAAACACAAGTTTAGTGCATATTTTGTTGGATAAAATGTAACGTTAATATTTTTGTGACCGAAAGGCATGCGTGACACATTCTCGTGGGCCATAATTTGGTGATGTTTTACAAAAACAGCTGTCATAAAATATGTTCTTGGTGTGAAAAGCGCAGATGTTACTAACGTCATTTATACCTCTTGGCTTCTAAGCCCTTCCAATGTTGTTTAAACGTTCTCTCGCGTGACCGTTACGATCATACGAATATTGCTGTACAAAACTCGGTGACAAACGTTGCCGGCTATAGTAAAATAATTCAAAGATATGATAATCTTGAGCTTGTTTTCTCTTATCAGCTTTTTGCTGAGTTTTAAACGAGCTTTAAAATGCTATGAAATTAACTGAAAAAGATGGAATAAAGTTCGCAAATGATTAAAATATATTCTTTAAATATACGTAAATAATTATTGAAAGTATACTAACTTACGAAGTGAAAGATATTCGCTCGCAATTTTGTAAAATCCCAAAAAAGAAAAAGGACAAATGCAATGTGCGCACGTTGAAGAAAAGTTTTCTTCCTACCTTCATATCATTTTTGTAGGTGAGGAGAAATATGGCGTCTAATATTACCTTACGTATCACTACGTGTGCGAGAAAACTTATCTGCCTCTGTCGATACACAGCTCACCGTATGAATAAATAATTTTCCCTTACTCGGTAATCAATTGGTCAACGTGACATTCAGGGGTGCTACATCTAATGCATGTTTCAACTTTAAATGCACCTATGGTAAGTTTGAAACAGTAATGTTAAAAGCGGTATTGATTATGTGCAGTACATTAGCGGTACATAATAGATTATATAGACAACAACTGCCGACTAAGTATGTCACTGCAATAAATTACTTGTGAATAATGGTAAATTCACCACGGAGATGTGTGGCGATGTATAGAAAGTATAAACGGGGAATTTAATTAAAATCGTCCCCATTTCAGAGCTACTAAAGTTAGTGTATGTGTGGGTGTGTATGCGTATGTGCGCACACAAGCTTAAGAATAGTGCTTTACAACTATATATGGGTTAATAATAACCATTAGAGTAGTTTCTTGACGTTATTAAACATTTAAAACGTTAAACCGAGATTAATGAGTAAGTAAGTAATTATTTTTATTGCATTAAACACCTACATTTTTTAACTGAAAAAAATAATGTGAGGATGCTGGCTGGCGAATGGATGTAAAATTATTTTAATTCTGACAGTAACTTAATCATCCACTCTTTGCGTAAGGTTCGAACCAAGGGCATGACGTCACAAAAGCAACACCTCAATTAACTGCTTATGTGAGATTGGAGACCAAACCTTAGGCGCATCTACTACGAACATGGAAGCTTATTTACTTCTAAAATGGTGAGAGTATAGGAATACTAGAACTATCTATATCATAGGGTGTGGTGTGAGTCTAAGGGTGCTAGTATTTAAGATGACTGGCGCTGCAATGTGACTGAGATATGAATAATGGACTTGAAGTGTTTGAGGGGAGGGGAGAAGGAGGGGGGGGGGTGAGAACATGTGCGGACAACTGCAGTTGACGCAGGATGAGTGTTGCGCACGCGCCTGACAAGGAGAAGAGAGCAGAGGAGAAGCGCTTGTAAAGACACCAGCGTTGTATTCGTGTCACGTGAGATGCCGGTGATGTGCCGAGAAGTTAGCCTCCTACACCCCTACCAGATGACCCCTGCAGTGCCGCCCCTCCTGTTACAAGGGTTGAAGTGGAACCTCCGGGGAGGGTGGTACGAGGACGCAGCCTGGATAACCTCTAGTTCCCCACACCCCTTCCACCACCCTAAAATCCCAAGGCTCCTAAACGGCCAAGGTAATCACCACACTGTTGTCAACCTTGTTGTTTTTTTCCCCTTGCCGAACATTTTTACCGAAGAACCCCAGGTCATCCTTGTTTATTCTCGCGACGTAGCAGGGGCTGTCAGACCTCTGTCCTGTTTTAGGGCTCAATCCATAAACACTGCAGCTGATAATACCGCCAATTTAAAATGTTAGAACACGTGATATTATTACAAATTTAAATAAAAATATCGACCAAAACTGTAGACTTGAAATATTCATTTATTTCCTTAGTACTGAAAAAAATAAATTCATAATTAAGACGGCAGTCACGTGGTTCTTTAAACTAGTTGACCTGAAAATGTTTCAATTTAGCGGGCGATCTAACGGCGACTAAGGACGTTCACATCGTAATAATTTTCTATTTATTTTATATTAATGCCGCACAGGATTTTTACCTACTTTAGAATGACATAGGTTCTTGATATGTGCTAGGCCTATGTATGCCTTGTTTATTTCAACATTTCGGCACATAAAGTTCGCCGACAGTTGTGACGAGCCAAAGTGGAACTTTTATGTATCTCAGTACACTTAATTATGTAATTGGAGGAAAATGGAATTTGTGATTGTAGATACCTCGTGTCGGGTATCAAATTAACCGTCATGATACATTGGTACGGAAAATAATGGTAATTTTGTGGTAATATTATATTTAAGTAGTTTAGGATTAGTTTAGTAGATATTAGTAAATGGAAATCAAGTGCCTCGGAGTCAAGAGAGGGGATGGTCTGCCGTCACAAAAGGTCTGGGCCGGCCGGCAGCCCCCTCCCCCCTCTTTCCATCCATCCCCCCTTCTGCCACAGCACCACTGTAACAACCCGGCAGTGGGGATTACTTTTATTTATTTTAATAATTATCGGTGTCAGTACAGTTATAGGTAATCAATGAAAATAATAATTTTGTAATCAATTAAGGGTATGTCAACAAATGTGTAGTAATTAATCTTGGACAAACAAATAAACAACGGTCAAGGGTAGCGCGACGTTTTGCTCACGAGGGGCGGAGCTAGGTAGTCCAGGGTTTCCATTGGCTGGAAGGCGTGCCCAAGGATTATTGTACTCTGGGGACTTTTTCCCGCCAAATGTTAAGATGTAAGAGTCGTCGTCGAGATTTGAAGGGAGAAGTAAAGGTGAGCGCGGAAGGAGCTGTTGGCGTCCTATCCGGCCACTTCGTCGAAATATTTCAATAAAAATACTTAACGTTAAATATTTGCAAGGGCAAACGTAAGCGTCGCGTACATAATATTATCGAGTTCAGCAGAAGTACAACTCTCTCCACCTCTGTGAGCGACGTGGCGGTACGCGAGACTAATTTAGCTAGATTTGCCTGAGTTATCATTTCTTATTCCTCGACTCAAAAGCTTGTGCTGCATTAAGGGGACCGTCGCACAGTGAACAGTAAGTTAAAAATGTGTTTATATACATACACACGCATTGATATGTAAGTTTATATGTATGAACGTACGTATGAGATCGATAAACTACAACATTGCTTTGACCGATCACCCTGAAACTTGGCCCACACATGATACATGTCTCGCATTTAATATGACAAGTTTCTTATGCTATTCATATTACTTTAACTCACCAACTTGCCACTAGACGGCGCTGCAGCACATCATCTTCTATTACGTTCAACCGATCACCATTGTTATAAATAAAATTATTCTAATTGTTTTACACAAGAGATAAAGTATTTGTGTGGATGTAGTCAGAGATAGGCACTTGTAATGAAACTAGTTAGAGGATAATGCTTGGGTGAGGGTTACAGGTTAAATGAAATATGTCATATAATACGGTGACTTTACTCTACGTAGTTTAGATCACAGAATACAACATGGTTGTGCTGAATAATTTATATAGGTGGGGAGCGGCTGTTTAGTCAGTTAAGTTTATGTTCTACTCTATGATGGGCGACCTTTTGAACACCTTAGACCTCACCGTTACCACGATGTCGGAGGCTGATGATGAGTATGTTCGGCTATCGACGGACGGCGGCACGTAGTTGGTCTCGACCCAGGACCATCCAGACGAGCTGGTGACGACTGGCAGCCTGGTTTACTTGGTAACATGGCGTTATATCGGCGTGGTAGTCCTCATTATTGCGCCACTACGAAGGGCTACGTCTTCCTTGGTTTCCCTACGCTCGCCTAGTTGCAGCTCGAACATCTCTCTCTCTCTCTCTCTCTCTCTCTCTCTCTCTCTCTCTCTCTCTCTCTCTCTCTGTGTGTTTGGCCTTCTAGGCCATATCATAGCACCATGAAAACTGGTATACATAAATATTTGAACACGGAGAATATTTTGACGATATCCACTACGTTAGATGTAGACTTGTAACTGGGTTCATAGTGTATTTGCTGGCAATGGCAGAACGACGTCTGTCAGGTTCTGCTAGTATATTGCAAATAAGGTACCTGTACCGAACATGGCCAACTTAAGATTTAAAAGTCATGTGTGCCTAAGCTATTAATTATATGACTAATACAACCTATGGATGATGTAAGACAGATATGTATGTATGGTGTATGTTCATACTGCAGACTAGTATGTATCTATCCCACATCGATATTGGCTTTACCACACAATGGCGACATGTGGGCCATATTGAGAACTGGGCCATATTCGGCACAGGTATATGAAAGTATTAATTGATAATTTTGTAATATGTAAAAGTACTAAAGGTGATTAGGAAATTAAGTACAGTTGTGAGAGCTGCACTTTCTTACAATCACCACGCTCACGGAAAACTAGGTTACACTGTTCTGTTTCTTGCGTATAAACATTACCATCAAATTGACGAATATAATACATTTCTGAGTAACCTCTGTGTTTACATATCGCATTATTCTACTTAGTATACTTAAATATTGCTGTTTGAGGTATTTCACATATACGTGATCAGCATGTCATGGACAGCTTGCTTAAGAGTGTGTGGTAGATAAATAAACGCTGAAAACATCAATTGATTTCTAAGCTTTTTTTCGAAGCCAAAATGGATAAAATACTCCATGACAATCCTAGATAATAGTATTTGCCAACTTTATGAGTAAATATTTATCCATAATTACTTATAAGTTACGCGTGATCTCTTGCGCCGCAGTTAAATGCACGAGGTTCCGGCGTCATAGATTGTGCCTCAGAAGTTCCTAACACTGGAAACAAAAAAAAAAAAAAAAAATGTCTAGGATAACTATTGTTCAATTTTTGCAAATTGGTTTCAAGAAACCTACATTAATACATTTATGCTTTTAGCATTCAATAATGTACCACGGCCTCTTAAATACTGACAATTTTTGTCCTCACGTAGGTAATTGGGTTTTGGGCCTAATCGACAGCGAGGTCATTATATACCGTGACGCATAAGTCGGTACAATGTCAGGAGCTTGGAGAGGAGTCGGCCATGGCCTTTGATAAGAAACCATCTCAGCGTTTGTTCGGAGCGATGTCGGGTAACCATGTAAAACTGAAATCAGGATGACCGTAGCCGCGGATCGAACTCGGTCCTGCCGAATACGTGTCCAATGTGCTGCCGTTGAGCCTGCCCGCTCGGTTTTATCTCAGGAATACAATTGATTTTCACTTAACTTATTTGATAACATTAGTTCTTAACCTATTACATATTCTATTGTATGGTTTCAAAAGTTAAAATAATTAGAAACCAACAGGAGATCGGAATGAGAACATAAAAAATGTTTCAAAATGTACGGTTTTAAAAATGCGGTCGCCTAAAATAAATTTTCTTGAGAAATATTGAAGGTAATGTATGTTTATTAACTACTAAACAGCAGACGTACACTGAAAACGCTTTTTAACTGACATGAGCCATAGTAACACGACTATTGTAAGCAGCTGTTTATGTATTTAGAATATTCTGATATCCCATTCGTTAAAGATGATGGATTTATTTCTTGCTAATGCTGGTTAAATGAAGAAGTATAGCTCTGCTTGGCAAATACGAATAAGCAATGACAGGATGTCTTCACAAATAAATAGCATGGTTATGATATCATCATGGCTCTAAGCTTCTGGATGAACCGACATCAAGTTAATGAAGTAATTTGCAAGTAGTGAGAGAGTTACAAACACATAATATTTTATAGTTTCACGTAACACAGATTTTATATTTACTCTACGTTAAAATTAAATTGTGTACTAAATAGCTAAGTAGAATTTCAATCAACAAAACTTCAAGTTTGGACTACGTAGACTTTCTAACCACCACAGACCGACGAATATTTAAATAGTTTAAAGTTCCGTTCAAATTGTTGTGTATCGTTGACATGTTAAATTTTGTCCACTATTTTATAAAAAAAAGTGTTTATACTATAATTCCACTTTAAAAAAAAAAAATGTAACTTCACAGATACGCGACAGCTTCAAAATGGATGTTTCCAAACATTATCCATCACACAACAACCAAAGAATTAGAAATCATAAATGTGCGTCCTGAATATGGCGGCTGCAATGTCTTTCGAATCATCATGAAGAGAAACGAAAATAACACGCCTACAACAAACCATGACGCTGAGTGATGTGCAGAACTTGAGCGTTTACAAGATTAACTGAAATCTGCTCAACGCGCACGAGAGGAATAGCATTAAAAGTGCATTACTTTTGTATTTGTCGATTTCAGGTTCACCAGTACCCATTAAACAATATTTCTTAACTGCCGGAAATGGCCACAATGTGTGTACTTGTGTTCATTGTTTGTTATAGAAATATTGGCGGGGTGTCTTTTTAAAGGTTGACGTATGCAATACACATTTATAGGTAATATGACGTCATAAAATGACAGGGTCACAGCTGAAATCTCATAGAGGCTAGTTGTCAGTGAGAAGACAGCACATCACTCCAGTGACTTGCGCTTAGAGGCTAGAATAAGCCGTGAAGCGTGTTGTGTTTCGTCCTTATCTCTTCCGCACTTCTACGACACGAACGTGCAAGATAAGTTCTCCCCAAGGACCACAATAATGATTTTACTTACCTGCAGCGTAGGATATATTTTAAATAATACAATATACCTTAACAAACCAACTACTTGATTTATATAGAACAAACAAATATGAGTTTCGTGTTGCCTCTGAAAATTCTGATTAATGTTTTGTGTATAGACCAACATCAGGCGAACTGTTCGACATGTAATGACATTTTGGTAAACTGCAGTTTATTAAATAAGGATTTATTGTTATAAACAGTACTGATTAAACAGTGAAGTAAATCTAAATTTTTTCGCCGTTTTCTCTTCTTAGTATTGGCAAAACAGCACAGTTGTCACTAAAAAAACTTGTAACTAAATCAATCCGTTAAATTTCAATTGATTCATTTCTGAGGTGTTATTTACATAAATGGGCGATGGCAATAGCTAATAACCTAGACTTACACCGAACCAGTTGCCCTACTGCGGCTTTGCCCGCGCGGAATTTCTGAAGAAAAACATAAAACTATAGCTTATCGTGTTGTTGAGATATTGAGGACATTATGTTTTTACGAGATATCGAGAATATTGGGGAAATGTAATTAAAATTGTTTTCACCAATTAGAGGTTGCATACGCCACAAAAGGAAGCAATACTTAATTGTTTACACTTCTAATATAAAATTATCTATTCTGCCAGCTGTCACTAATATGTACGTGTATAATATCACAGCATTTCCCCGTCGCATTGCAATACACGAGATTTAAAACCAAAGCATCCATCTCGGTATCCCAAGTATTCATTGAAAACCTGTTTGACTAATTTTCACCCCCTACATTTTCGATATTCGTAAAATCTTATTGGTTGGTGCCTACGGCGTAAGTGGAAGCCACGCTAAAAAATGTCATGACTCTATGTCCAGCAGTTTGGTCTGTGCGTTGATGAGTGGGTGGGGTACTTACCTGTTGTGTGTTCCGCCTGGAGTTGAGCCGTGTCACAGAACGGTATCCAATAAAGTACCAATAACATGACATTGAGAGGACAGCGCTGGGCGGGGAGAATTGAGGGCAGAAGAGAAGCAGAGACAATAAGTGTGAAAGAAATGACAGTGCTCCTCTGGGGGCACTCTCCTAGATGATGACTGTACACAGTCTCAGTGATGCTGAAGAAACTCGAGGATGTGAAGTAAACACTTTGCAGAACGATGGTTCAGAGCAGGAAAACTATGCTGGCCATCAAGACACACGTCTTCTACGAAGCAACTCTACACTGTAAATATTTTTCTGTACTTGTAAAACTACAAAGGTTGTTCTCTTGAAAAGCACATACTGTATGTTTATAAATTATGAAGGGATAGTTGTACTAGAAACAAAATAACAAAATTAGATTTCATATAATCGTATTAATTTCAGAAAATATTCATAAAATAACTTATAAATGCGGAAATATTACACGAATTTGAAAATAAATAAATATCGATGATGCGCTCAGAATCGAACCCGCATATCTGTGATGAGATACTACTCATCTCATCCCTAGACCATCCTGACCGCCATACTAGTAATATATTTTTATTTGTGTACATTCAGTGATCAGTTACGTGACAACCCTTCTTTTTTAATTTTCAAGCATGCAATCAATACGAAAATTCACTTTATTCTGAAAAATGCTTTCCAAAAGATGTGATTTTTTTGGTACCTATGTAATTTACGCAAGACTGTGATTTCGGATGAGTACTAGTTTTTCCTTAGATTTTAATGTATGGAAAATACTTGTAAAATTATAAACAAATAATTTTAAATGGAATAATTTTAAACATTTACAAAATTATGTGAAATTACAGAGAAATGCCTTTTTGTTTTTAGAATAATATTGTTTTACAGCACAGGAACTACTGTCAGTACATAAAAGGAATTCCTTTGTAGTATTATAAACTTTACCTTAGTAATTTTATAAACGAAAGATTTTACAAAGGAAGTATTAGTAATTTAAAAGTACAAAGAAAATCTTTTTAAATTTTACAAATTTCTTTCAGATTGTATATATAGTTTTGTTGATGTGGACGAGACAGGAAGGTATGAAGGCTTTGATCGCAGTGCTTGCCTCAAGTACCGTTTCCCTTATATGAAGCACACCTGACACGCATGTATATCTGCACTTGTGTAGAGTCCATTCAAACACATATATTAGGTGGTACGTTATTTCATCGAGCTACGTTCATATTACATTATAGATAGCTACTATAAAACACGCAAATATTTTCTTATCGATATGTTTTCATTCCTGTATTTGTTAGTAAAACTGCTTGTGTGCTTGCCAACCAACAGTATTGTCAGAAAATTTCCCTCGCCTTATGCGACCGTCGAGTTCCGCGACAAACCATTCGGCGTAACAGTTGAAGAATGTCTAAATAAAGCATTTTCAGAGAATCCTGAGCATTTCCTGTTTTTAACATCAGACGTCGAATGAATCTCCATACTCAACATAAGCTTCAATCGTTGATATGTCTTCCCGATATATATAATAAAAAATACTGTACGTCAAACTAGCCATTCCATCAGCAAGTGAATGTACTTGTACTGATGGCAAGTGAATGTACTTGTACTAATGGCAAGTGAATGTACTTGTACTGAAGCATAATGAAGTGTCGGTGTCTTTGATGCAAGCATCGCCGAGTGAGATGAAGCAGTGGTAATACACTTGCCTCGCATTGGAAGGACCAGGGTTCGATCCCCGGCTCCGGCCATCCTGATTGCTGTTTTCCAGGGTTTTCTGAAAACACTCCAGGCGAATACTGGAATGGTTCCTTGCAGACCCTGGCCAACTTCTTCCCCCCCCCCCCCCCCCCCCGTGTACGTCTCCTGAGGCCTTGTGCTGTTCGAGGGCACGTAAATCCTAATAAAAAATTAAGTGTTCGTTTATTGGTTACCATGCTGATGACACGGACGATATGTCTTATTTCTCCTACAACTGCTCAATGACAGAATACTTTACGCCATATTGCTTGACAGTACGGCTCGAGTTCAACTCAAAACTTGTCGTTTTATTGATATTTTTCCAAGATGGTATCTGACATAATAAATGTAACGTCACAAAACGAACACCTACATACGCCTACAGGAATGGAACATAAATATTCCAAACTGTTGTGATATATGTTATGTTTTTTACGATTACAGTATTGTTTATATAAAAGTGGAAGGGAAGACTTCAAGCATATGATTGCTTGACTTGGTATAATGACCTAGCTGTACCCGGCACGGCGTGCAATGCTGCCTCTTCCATTTTTTTTTCTTTCAGAATCACTTAGTTGGCACAACTCACTAAGTTTAAGAACTTACAGCAAAAGACATGACATTTAATTGTTTTACTTAGACAAATAGTTTTTTTTTAACAACGAAGACAACGACGTTGTTTCTGAAGCATGACATAGTACACTATTTACTAACTATGAAGTATTACTACACTATATCTAAATTACATAAGGACATTATAGAAAAGTCATAAGAAAAACAGGATACTTGTTATTTAATTTCAGTTCACGCTGATAGGAGCACTGTTCCTTCTACGGTAGCACATTGCTCTATGGGTAGTTTTAGTTTTATATATTTTTATTTATAAATTGAAATGTAATTGTAATTTTAGAAAATAGTTATGCTCTTTTAGTTGATATTTTGCTAATTTAAAATTTAAAATATGCATAAACATAATATGTATTATAATACAAATAGCCTAGAGAAATTCAGTCCGGAAATGTTTAAATGTAAATTCATATTGAAACATGACATTTCAGTAAATTTTCAGTCTGGTTTTACGCCTATGCACTTATGCGAAACAGCAATTCAGGACTTAATCCAAGATCTTATTTCAACAAGAGAGAAAGGACTAGTTAGTGTAATAGTTTTACTGGATTTATAAAGAGCCTTCGAAACTATTGACAGGCAGATTCTAGTAAAGAAACTCCATAGAATGGGCTTTGGGAGAATGGTGTTAAAGTGAGTTGACAAGTACCTCAATAATATATATCAGCAAGTCAAATGTGGCAGTAAGGTTTCTGAACCACATTTAAATGAATTCGGGGTACCGCAGGGTTATGTTTTGGGGCCTTTGCTTTTTATTTTTTACATTAATGAATATCATTCAAGTGTTAAAAATGCTAGGGTGAAATTGATTGCTGATGATACTATTATAATTAATAGTGTTATATGTACTAAACATGTAATTGAGAAAACTAATGAAGAGCTGAGTCACATTAGTTGCTGGATGAAAATAAATACACTGAAAGTTAATACAAATAAATGAAAGTGAATGTTTATATCTAAAATTAAAAAAAAGTACATAATGGTTTAAGTTCTGCTGTTGTAATGGCTAGGAATGAACTAGACTGGGTTAAGGAAATGAAACAATAAGGTATTATGATTGACGATTGTTAGATTTTAAAGCTCAAGTAAATTATATTGTTAAAAATATTGGAAAGGAAATGGTAATTTTTACAGAATTGGTAAATATATGTCTAAATATCCAAAATTGTTAATATAGATAACTTTAATAAGGCCACATTTTGTATAGTGTAATCCTGTGTTAAGTCTAAGCAACAAAGAAGAAATTTCACTGTTAAAGAAACAACAAAATAAGTGCGTGAAAATAATATTAGGAAAAGGCAAAGACACTAGCATTGTAGTTATGCTCAATGAACTTAAATGGTTTTCTATAGAACAGAAGATAAACTTTAAGTTACTTTTCATTATTTTTAAAACTAATAATGGCTTGGCACCTAGGTACAGCATACTAAAAAATTGTGTTACAAACAGTATGATTCATGGTCACAACACTAGACAGAAATATTATTTATTTATAAATAGGGTAGCCTACTTTCTAAGGTAGGTCAACAATGTTTAATTTATAATGGATTTAGGAAGTTCAACCAGTTGCCTGCAGAGGTAAAGGATTGTTATAAAATAATTAGTTAAAAAAATTGCTAAGAGAAAAAGACTTGAAACTCTATTAGTATGCTAGTATCTTATGATTGGTATTGGAATTAAGTTTTTATAAATTAATATTTTTCAGATATATAGGCTAACTTTATCAGTTCTATGTGACTGGCAAATACATAAACAAAAATTAAAAATACCACCACAACAGAAAATAGAGATATAAGAATGTGAATCTTGCTAGTGTTTCCAGTTCCCGCCGCTTATAAAACGTCTTTCACTTGAGCAATGCTAAAAATCTGTACTTTCCAATATTGTTCTTTTACGATATTTGACCACGATTTTCTTAATTTCAACATTACATACTTGTATGAATATTCGCTGGATAAAACGTGAAGTGTTTGAAGTTTTACGTCCGCAAATATGTTCAGGACGCAGTTCCAAGGAACTGTGGTTATAAACTGTTATACTGCAGGAACTTGTTGTTTGCAAGTCAGACTGATGTCTGCTTGCTTACACATGCCACTATCAGTTGCACATCGCATAGCCTTGCCAGAATGGTTCGTGATTATCTCTGCCACAGAATAGACAGCAGTACAGAAGCGAAACTACCGCACGCCACACTGCACACGATTGGTGCTCGGTAATGTATTTTTTTTTTCGGCAAAAAGAATGAATTTATAAAATGTGTGCTAACATCTGTATACATTCCAAAATTAACATTTCAATTATCCTACACATTTCCATAGTGCAACTGATTGAGTTATAGAATTAAATTTCAAATTATTAAGTGCTACATATTTTGATTGGTTAAGTCAATTTGCGCAACGCAAATGTACAACATTTTCATGTGATTATATTTAAAGATACCGTAAATAAGAAAAAGATAACATATATTTATTTGTTCACGATGTTCAAGTTTGTACGGACACTTTTGGTGAGGTGAACAAGCGTTTTCGAAATATTTACGGGAAAAAAAAGGCCAATTTTATAATATTCCTATTGGAGCATATCTATCATTCATTCTCACATTTGAAACAAGTAATCCATGTTTAAAAGCTGCCAATTTATTTCATATATACGACTTCTCTTAGCATTCGTTAAGAGGGCTAGTCATCATTTGGAAATGGAAAATACAATTTTGCTGGGCTTAAATTTTGTTAAGATTTGCAAATAAAATTAGTGACCGAAAGACCAAGTGTGTATTGTTAATTCACAATTTTAATCTTCGTTTCAAAACGTAATATAAACCCACATCCTAGTCTAAACCATCTACTATGTTACGTGTTGTCTCAAAAGTAACTCCACCGCTTTACGTCGGAGCTGATGGCAGTCTCATATTTCTGTTTTTGTTATGAATTTCGTACCATCCGTGAGTTTATACCGACAGCCGGAACTAGATATTCACTTTGCTCGTGATATGTTGAATTTGCATAGTTTGTAAACAACGCGAAAGTGTAGTTTCGTTCAACGTCGAAACTCTGTGTCGAGAGCTGTTTTGAGTGAGCAGTATAAACAAATAAAAGCTGATTTAGTGAGAGAATCTAGTTTTAAAAAGCTTTGTTATGGAAATGTAATAAATATATTGTTGCTGATATTGCCGTACTTATTGTTTCATAAATAAATAATTGAACCGTTAGAGATAAAGTTCAGGTTTGTAAGCTTAAAATTATTACGACAATGCGAATTTATGTAATGTCTGTAAATCACTGTCAAATTATTAAATTTAATTTATTTGAAATTGTATTTATGAATGTTATAATTTGCTTATTGCTGTTTAATAAAGAAAACATAACATATAAGTATATTTTCCTTTACACAGGCCAATTGCAAGCAAATAAAATTCAGGTTTTCTTTGTATTTCTTGATACTTACCGGAAGCATACTTTATAAAGTTTGGATTCAGAACTTTTACTATCGGTTATCCACATAAGCGTAACGATTATTACTTCACAACTTTTGCGAGTCAAACATGACACATGAGATATTTCTTTGTATTTCACAATTTCACACATGTCGGTAGCTTTCATTAAACGATTAATCACGTTTCCTTGTGTCAAACACTCTATGTATGTATGTATATATTACATATACGGTCATCACAAAAATGGTGTCGTTACGGACCTTACCAAACTTTTTTGTAGTGACCACAACATTTGTACCTGCCCCCAATAATGTTTTGCAGTACCTACGAAAAATTTTTGTAACTACTACAAAACATTTTGTTGAGGTCCATATTGACAAAACATTTCATTGCCACCATGACACCTTTTTTTTCTGAAAAACGTTGCTAATATGCTTGACAAATTAGAATCATATTACTGTAATACTGAACAACTGTAATTTGAGGGCAGAAATGTTATTTTTTTTGTACAGTTGCGGGAACGAATCCGAGCCATAATGTTTTTAAAAAGAACATTCCACGAATTTGTTGTGCAAAGAATTGGCGATGCTGGATTTACAATAACACTGGAGACGTGCCGTGAAGGGCGCGACGTGTCACTGAAAATTCTTGTTATTGTAAACATTAGTTCGTCTTCCTCATGACAGACACTAAAAACATTAAATGTAAAGAGTTCCATGCCACTGCATCCTCACCTCTTGTATGATAGATGACTAGATTTTAAAAAATAGTTTTCCATTCAATGGTTATATTTTTAAAACACCCACTGTTATTCCCATATTTGAAAATAAATCCACAATTACAAGTTTACTTAGAAAGATTATGATTTGGTTATGATTACACACAAAAATCTATTGTAAAGTAAATAAGAGCAATTTACTACCAACTCATCAGTTTCGCCAACCTTTAAGCATAAAATTTAAATCCTTTTTTTTAAGCTCTGTACCGACCGCCAAGCAAATAAATACAAACATTTTCTGTTTGAAATTCTTGTCGCGTCCGCTATTTTCGTCACACTGACATTGCAGAAGCCTCGACGCTGATTGGCTGACAAGTTATTTTATTCACGTCTTCTTTATTTTATTCACGTTGAACCTGTCCCGGTGTTGTAAATCCAGCATGCACCTAGGTGTTTGCCATAACGTCGAGGACACGACACAACTTGCTGGCCACAGGCTCAGTGTCTTTCTTCCTGCTTCTGTTGACCTGGCAGGGGTGTACAGCTACTCGTCCCTCCATTATTCACCGCCCGATCATGCTGAAATCCAATTACCCATGTTTGCTATCGGTGCGTGTTCGTGCCCACGCATTCCACTCCTAGCACTCTGACACATCTACTGTTATTACTGTTCTTGCTAAACAACTGGCCGGAGCCCTATAAGTAGAATATCTGCCAATAAAAATCTTCGTCCATGTACATAGCAAGTATATATTGCTACAATGATTAATGTATTTAACATTGGCCCATACAATGCTTGTCACATATAGGCTATTCAAAATAAAATGAGTTTTTTCATCGGTTCTTCTATTAGGCATTTACAGCTAAAAGAGTTCTGTTATTTTGACTTCAAATGTTTACTATTGTTAACAATGAAATATTTACAGAAATTTATTTGTTGTACAGAAATTTCTATGTTCACAATTCGCATAAAATGTTGAATGGAAAAACTTAACACGGCCTTACAAAGTTTTTACTTTAGCTTAAACAGCTAGTTACGTAAAAAGACAAAAAATTTTAAACAAGGCAAATAAAAAATGTTTAATTATTTGAGTTATTAATTAGCAAATGTGCTACTCAAATCCAAGAATTTAATAACGTCATATTAAGATGGAGAGATATTATTTTGCAACAAATGCTCAAAATAAATTCCAGTGACAAATCTAATACTACAATTTAATCAGTTAAGGTTTTTAAGTTTAATTGTGCACTAAATTACGATATTCATCAACTATTATCATCAGGTTTAAAGGTTTTATAAGTTTTATTGATGTTTGTGAGGTGAAAGGATTAGAAACTAGATTGTTTATATAACATTCTAACGGTTTCTAGCTAACGCCCGTTAGCTGCTTTGACTGTGTAAATATGTTTATATGTTTCTGATACATACCAATATAAAGGATAGTTTTATTATTTGATTTTTCAATCCTTAAGTAATACTGTCCAATAACTCCGTTTCGAAAATTCTAACTTTTGTTCGAACATAATAAATGCAAATTTTCTTTCGTACCTCCAGCAACTATTCAGTAATTAAAATTAAATTTTATTTATGTTGTGTAAGAACGTGCAAATTAATTTAGATATCTAATTACGTTATGCATGTCAGTATATCTTTGGAAAGCAATTTCTTGTTGTGAGTTTAGTAAAAACAAGAATTGCATTATTGTCTCTTAATAAAAACCGATAGTAGTATTTTTAACAAAAAAAAAAGATCAAATGTAACAGACGTTTGTCATATGTCGAAAATTATTTGCCGCATTATGTAACAAACTAATAAATTACGTATTTCCGTATTCAACATTTTTTAATATTGTATGTAAATATTATTCAAATTTAAGAAATCAAATATAATATCTGGTAGCCAAACGAAAGGTTTATTAAAGTATTTTACGCTTAAGCTGACTCAGTTTATGTTACACGTTATATGAAGAGTGACAGTAGAGTGAGTATACAGTAATTTTAAAAACAAACGGGTGCGTTCAGTCAAACTAAATCAATAAAGTTTACTGGTTACACTATGTAGTTTTAACATTTTCTGCGACGCACTGCAAAATTTAGGTGCATTATTTTGTTTCATTGCTTTTACCTTACCATGTCGAAACACGTGACCGTGTACAGAAGGCATCAAAGAGATAACTCGTATTGCTATTAATATAATTAATTACCTTCAAGTTACAGCAGTATCTATCCACTTGTGTCTAAGTAATCAGATATGACATACAATGATGCAAGTATGTAGTGTAAATACAATGAAATAAAATGTGTATTTTCTGGATTACACACACACACACACAAACACACACATGTATGTATGTATATATATATATAAATATATATAAATATATATATATATTTATTTATTTCATTTTGCTGGGGTTTTATAAGTCTCGCAGAAGTACGTTCCCAGTATTTGGATCCTTGCATCTAGATTCATAATTTCCAAGCCTATCTTAACCTCTTACTTTACATAAGAGTGGAAGATATATATTCTGTGTCACTTGACAACTGTAATTTGGTAGCAATGTCTCCAAAACTTATTTAATATTAACTAAAACTAAAACACCAAAAATTTTTTCACACATGTAAGCAATAATAATCCCCTCAACTTAACGTAACCTGTATTCTCAAGAGAATTACCAACGAAAGAGTTAAAGACTTCTATTTACCTAACAATATTTTGCCACAACTGCTAGGTTCGTATAAAGAATTGTAGACGATTTTTAAACAATAAAATGTATGGTATACTTTTATTATGAACTAAAAGTATTGTGCCACAATATCTAAGTTTGTTTAAATAATTTAAGAGAGTCTTAAAAACACTAAGAAGCACGTTATATTTTTCTTCTGACCCAACAACATTGTGCCAAAACGTATAGGTTTGTATAAAGAATTATAAACGGTCTGAAAACCCAAATAAGCCCGTTAGACATTTAGTTTAACCTAACAACATTTCGCCACATATTCTATGTTTATACAAAGTGTTTTAGACGATCTGAAATCACTAAGTATGACGCTTAAATTTTTCGTTTAACCGTACAAAAATGTGCCACAACTACTTCGCTTACATTAGGAATTGTTGACAATCTGAAAACAGTAATAACTGTAACGTTCCATTAAACTTTATATTTTATAGTTATTTTCTGTTCTCATAAATGTGTATAGACGTAACCTCTTACGAGACACAAAATTCGATTAAAGCAATTTTTTTTTCTGCCAGATTTGTCGAAGCTGAATAAATCCATTGTTACAAACGACAAAATAGCTGGTTGTAGAGGACACAGTAGAAACACAGACAAGTTGAAGAAACAAACGAATACAAATAACACAGTAACTGTGGAACAGTAAAACCAATAAAACACAGACGAACACAATGGTCTCCATGTGACAAAACAAATTACAAACTCTTTTCAAGCTTTAATGTGTGCATATGTGAGTAGAAGGAAATAGCCGATCCGGGGACAGCGGCTGGTGGCTGTGGTTGTGTGGTTGTCTTTGACCTTGACCTTTGACCCCATGACCTTGACCTTTGACCCCATGACCTTGACTTTTGACCCCTTGACCTTGACATTTGACCGCTGTAACACGACACCCCCAATGCCATCTTGTTTCTGGCCGCCATCTTGTTTCCGCCCACCATCTTGTTTCCAGCCGCCATCTTGAATGACGTCAATTTCGAAAAATTAAAAAAAAATCAATATAAAAAATTTTAAAAATTAAAAAATTAAAAAAAAGTTTAAAAATTCTGCCATCTTGTTCCGACCGCTATCTTGGATGTTTCTTTCGAGTCTTCCGAAAAAATTTTCATTTTGCATTCCATCCTAACCCTACATGCATTTAAAAAATAAATCAAATAAAAATAAAAACTTTTAAAATATTTTATATAACAATTATTTAGTTAAAAAAATACATCGGGTATACTCGGCCATGCTCGGCAACCCTCGGCTCGACCTTGAAGTTATTGCTAATGCCGCCATCTTAGAGCAATCGATTATTTAATTCATGTGTTGTACTTTACATAAGGTTCACAAGCTATGAAGTATATGTGTATACATAACCCCTAATATTTTTAATAACTAAAAATGTAAAATCTATCTATATTATTTATTATTTAATTTCTTGCGCCCTATACCCGATCAACATAACCCCAATATTTTAATAACTAAAAAAGGGAAAATCTATCGTTATTTAATTTCTTTCGCACAATACCCGATCAATTACCGATCAATTCAAACAATTAATCATTTTCGATTCAACCGATTAATTATCCTACATTCTCGAATCTATACCGATCGATATAACCGATAAATTCAGTAATTAATTACGACACTTACTTGTACATCTCCCAGACATGAGGGACAGCATCCGACCTCTTCGGCATCCAGCAGGGAACTGACTATAGTTTTGTATAACCATGCAGTTATCTACAGTACCTTCCCCTCTCCCCTTCTTTCGCCTCTTCGCCACCATTACTGCTGCACCTGTCAGAACTTGTCCCAGCTTCTCTTCCTGCATCACATGACCTTGAACGGTCATTGCACTTCCCCTCCTTTCTCCTTCTTCACAGCAGAGATGCTGCACGTGTTTGAACCTGTCCCAGCTCACTTCCCACCCCTTTCCTCTCTTCGCCATCATTACTGCTGCACCTGTCAGAACCTGTCCCAGCATCTCTTCCTGCATCACATGACCTTGAACTGTCATTGCACTTCCCCCTTCTTTCCCCTCTGCATCACCAGAGCTGCTGTACCTGTTTGAACCGGCCCCAGCTCACTTCCCCCCTCCTTTCCCC